>JABANP010000710.1:0-21125 GCA_013115135.1 Perkinsus olseni | reverse complement strand
AGTGGTCTAAGGCGCTAGCTTCAGGCGTTAGTGGCTCATTATTTAGCCCTCGGCTAAATAATCCGTTAATCCGTTAATAATCCGGTTTACGCTGTGGGGGGCTAAAGGGGGGAAATAGAATTTCTCCTGGATGCCCGTCTGTGATTGTCGGGGGGAAATTCAGCAAGGCTAAGTTTCGGATTGCCGGTTCATTACCTGGTTGAGGAACCCGGTCGGAGAGACTTAGCCGTAACCCATTACGACTTCTAGCCTACTAGGGCTAATTGAGTCGCTGTGTGCGCTATACTGTGGGTCCTATTTCATTTCTCAATTGAAAGGTTGGCCACTGTTCTGCGGCTGTGTGAGCCATTTGTGTTGTCAATTCATGATTGCCAATCATTAATTGTAATTAAAGGCGGCGGGATTCTTCAGTCATTGACTGTGGGGTAAAGACCTGAACCTTGAGGCTAGCTGTGACATACCCGTAACAAGTCGTTATCGGACAGTGGACAACGGTGATGGGTCGTTATATTTGTGACTCACATTGTGAGAAGTTCTCACTGAGAATTTCACCAATGCTCGTGATATCCTTGGGGATTAAATTGGTCTCATTAACCCATAATCGATGATGATGATCCCATAATCGACTGTGTGAGGCTCATACTATGATTGGTTGTACTACACATATGACATGTCGCCTGACGTCCGCGTAATACTATTATCAGTATGGTTCGAGGATTATCCGGGATATCACGGTAGTATCCTTGATAATCTGTTCTCGAGGGTGGTTTCACATGGACGTTATATGGTGGTTTACATCGGTTAATACGGGTTTGACAATTAGTAGATTAAGACGTCAGACTTGGATAGCGTCCTGATTGATATCCTTCTGTGAACCACTCAGAGTAGTAGCATTATGTGGATATGAACGGACGGTTGTTGGGCGTTCGAAGTGCGAAATTGGTGATTCTTTGATTGACAAACATAGAGCACTAGCCATATAAAGTGTACACTAACAATCAACTGTTCGTCACCAGGCCTCTGACCGAGTTCCCGACCTCCGTGTCTGGCCGCACCGGTTTCCCAGTTGAGTCATGCCCCTAAGGGCTGCTCGCGACTGACACGGAATGGGATCTCGGCTGAAAAGGCTTCAGTGAGAACAGATAGTGGGAAATATGATGAAGTGATTACCACATCTACTGCAGCTGTCGAAGACCGAGTGTGATGAGAGCATTCAGCTGGCTACCAAAATTGGTTGTAACTCTTCCGGTCATCACTAGTGAAGACGATTACCGAGGACCTGACACAAAATCAAACAGTTGATTAAATGCGAGTCGGATTATCCGACAAAGCAGAACAACTACCTTGGTATCTTCATCATCCACCTTTTTCGCGTGACCTTTCTTTTCTCTCCTCCGTCCTCCATAGCGCTTGCCGGATTTCCGAGCACGGCGTCGAGGATTCCCCGCCGATATAGTCAAGACACTTCTTGGACCGAGAGGCTGATCTTGACTGGTGAATGCCCTATTGAATAAGCGCAGGAAGAAACTCCTGTGCTCGGTCATGTACCCCATATCTATCAGCCGCGCCACGGTTTCGAGATAATTCCGCCAGTATGTACGGGCCGTTTTATAGCCCTTGGACGTTGCAGGATCGTACAAGGAACGGAGCACAGCCTGGTCTCTTGCCACAGCGGCGAAGTGCTCAGCAATGCCTCTGACACGTGAACCACCGTCTATGGCATGAATAGTAACGAGTAGTATCATAATGGTAGATACCGGGTCGTTTATCTCCAACAGCACGTAACTGCAGAGGCACTCCATCACATCTCCACGTTTCTCGTGATTCTTTATGGCACGGAAGGTGTCCTCGCGCATAGAAAATCGGCCGCCCTGGGCTCCTCTTGGCGGTGAGCTCTCGAATATGAGACCGAATATCTCCGACCATGTTGAGTTATCGACTGACTGCCAGTAGCCAGTCTTACTGTCGGACAACCAAGTTGAGCTGTTAACACGTAACGTACTAACCAAATAATCTGTTACGTATTGTAGCCCACTAAAGCTCAGGGTCAATCGTCGATGTCGCGAGGAACTTGTTCCGCCCTGGGCTACGCTGGGAAAGACACGAGCCAGAGTGTCATCCACATCACTGTATGGGCCGAGGTCTCCATACACCCACGAAACCAAACACCGCGAGAGGTCGTCATTCCTTCCGTGACGGAAGAGGACGAAGAGGCGGAATTTGATAGCGTCGATCAGCTTGTCCAAGTCTTGCTCCATGATCACACTCATACGTAGTATGAATCTTGACATGACGAGGAGAAGGGATTCGGAACCAGAGGTCACGTCAGGAAAGAAGGTAGCGAAATCCCAAGCGTCCATAAGGCCCTCCCCATAAATGTACGAGTCTGGAGTCAGTGGGTCGACGTACCCCGGTGACCCCGCTTTTTTAGTGATAAATAGAGCAGCGCTGGCCGCTAGGTGGCATAAGGCTAGCATCAACTGTGTGGTCCTGCTATATGCCTTGCGAGGATCACCGCTCGCAGAGGGAGGGCCACGCCCAGCACAGTCGCGCCAGCTACTTATGCGGTCGATGGTACGAGGACTAGGGTTGAAGTCTTCCCCCTTCACGCGGTGCTTAAACCAAATTCAACGGTCCATAAATGAAACTCGCATTCGGATATGAGGTGGGGTCCAACGGGAACTAGTGATGAAATTATGGCACTGACATTTTTGAGCTTGCTTAGTGAACTACGCACCACGACATCCTGAGTCTCCGCACCATGACGAAAGCAGGTGAGACGTACTCTGTGAGAGCTGCTCGCGGAGCGTACAGGAAAAGGTGCAGTAGCGAGGACCAAAGAGTATTAATGTCATACTATGAAAGTCTAGTATCAATGATACTGCTTCGGTACCTAAACTTGACATTCTCACTTCTCCGAAATTTGGAGTCCGAATTCTCCGTCCGTACCATTGTTTCCGTCGGCCCCTGAGATCAGACATCATGTCTTCGAAGATTTATAGTTCGGCTTGCCCACGCGAAGAGCTAGAGGTACCTTGTGCAATCGCATCGAACCATTCACATGTCCTGGAGAAACCAGTTTCAACCAAATCAGAGAAACCATTCCGCCCACCTTTAAGATCCCTGCTCGACGAATCTTCCCGCTGCATGGAGCCCTTCATCACTCTCGCATTATTGCGACACCCAGGGTTTGCCCGAACTGGGAAAAACTTTGAGTATTTCCGGGAAAGGGAATTTCCCGGATATTTCCCTTTCCAAATTCCCGGAAAAACTCCGGCGAGTCTGAAGCAGTGCCGGACGTGCCTCAGCTCCGGTGGGGACTTCCGAGCCGGAACTTTCGACTTCTGTATAAACTCGGCACTCCCGTTAGCTACCTCGCTCAGTCACCGAGTCGGCCGGGCGGTGAAGTTATCGAGAGTTTGTCTGTACGTCACTATCACCAGGAACCACTGTATGCCCTGCTAGGGGTGTCGAAAGCGGATATGTACCCTACTGGGGTAACCCCAGTACCAGGGATCGGAGTCAACAAACAACCGCGTTCCGGCAATGCCTCGGCAATGCCGTTCGGTACTTCGGTCAGCCTCCAAATCTGACGGGCTGCGAACTCAGCCAGATTTTTCCTATAGCTCGATAGAAGCTTTCATTATGCGCCGTGTTGTACTTGGTATAATCGCTAAGACCTCACTGTCCCCAGGAAGCAATGTATGGCTCGCTAGAGGTGTCAGAAGCCGATATGTACCCCAGCTCAAGGGCTCGAGGTCAACGAACAACGACGTTCCAGCTCCCATTCGAGGAGGACAACGCCATTCAGTACCTCGGTTAGCCACCGAGTCGGACGGAATGTGAACTCATCGAAAGTTTGCTCATACCTCATTATCATCAGGAAGCAGTCTTTCCGAAGAACTGTACAATCCGCTAGAGGTGTCAGAAGCGGATATGTACCGCACTCGTTCACGCGAGGATGCACTTTATGAGTTCAAACCTAGCACAGCTGTCATATCGTCGTCGCTATCGCCTCTCTCTCCATCCATTGCGTATCTAGTGCATCAGCAAACTGCCTAGGGTGGCCAAACGCATCCTTTCCCAGGGAAGAACCCGGGATTTTTCCCAAGGGAAATATTTCCCGGAAATTCCCTGGGGAAAATTTTCCCATTTTCCCAGTGGGCAAACCCTGGCGACACCTAGCCCTATCACTCTCCATCAATCTTTTCACAACTTCTTCGCTTTCGCACCATATTTGAAAGGGAGCGTCGTGAACAGGGCAGTGACGATAAAGAGCTTTATTCTTACCCACCGCCTTAGGGTGATAGCGATGTTCACTCTGGGGGTCATCATACCTCAATCCACAACGAAAGCACTTCTCTTTCTTGGCCGCTCTATCCGCGAGCATTGTAGGTAGAATCTCCTTATCGAAAGCAGCCAAGTCGGGATATTTGACCGGGCAGTAGCGAACACCGGTCGTTTTCGTCATCGGGCCACTAAAACCAGCGTGATTTCGCATGGGATGTGTATCAGTTCGAATAGGGAGCTGGCACCAGGTGCATGTCGGTGGTTTGCGTCCTGTGGCAGATTTGACGCTCTCCACAAGCTTTTCGACCAATGATGGATCCGCAAGTAGAGATTTAGCGCGGACCAAGTAGGGATTCGTGGGCACAGCTTCGACCGCTGGTTCGCTGATCCGAACACCTGGATGCATGACGGCTTCATTCGGCTCAAATAGGATTTCAGCAACATCAACTGTAGGTTCTTGCAGCGCCCGCATACGGTCTCGACCTCGAGGGTCTTCGACTTCAATCTCCGCAGCAGCCCTGCGTTTTCTCACTCCAGTCAAGAATCTCCCTATCAGCTCTCTCGAAGTTTGATACAGCTGGCAGCTCGCATCCAGGGCTTTCCTCTTACGATACTCCACTTCGTAGTCTCTGAATATGGCACCCAGGTCTTTCCCGTGAACAGCAGCCAATTCCAGAACTAAGTCTGACATCTCCTCCGAGACGCTGGGCAATCTTGGTCTAGCGATTCCACCGGAGAACGCGAGCCGTAGCCGCTTCTGTGCCGGCCCAGCTTCATCATCCGACTTGTCAGAATCCTTTGAGATATAGCGATATTCCAGAATCGACTCCAAGTCCCCAGTAGAAGCCACTGTGTCATCCAAATCGCGAGTGGCCAGGTCGAGCTCGCCCGCCGTACCCTCATCTTGTTCAAGAGCTTGACAGAAAGCGTCCTCCCAGATGCTGTCTTCCTGGGGAGCAGTACCACTCTTCACGTCGGCTGCACGAGATCTGGTATACGAAAGGCCAAAAAGCTCTTCCTCGGGATCGTCAGCGTGATATTCACGAGTAACCAGCGGGTAAGCATCAGAACCGAAGAGAAAGGAGTTCCGCTTGTTCAAAACAGCGATAGAATGAGCGTCCATAACTGGGATAGGGAGCACGTCCTCGGCAGACCCTCGCACAACGCGGCGAGCCTGTGTAGCACCGTGGGCAATACGAGAGCAGTTATATCGGTACGCACAGTCGCAAATCAGAGCGTGTCCTAGCTCTATCCCACAGTGAGCTGAACGGAAGTTGCTCTTCAATACTCGGTGGTAGGCTTCAACTTGACTAGTTGATCGACACGTTCTATACACCTCGAGTGGGCAAGAGGGGTCCCCACGATAGAACTCCGTACCGACCAGGGTGTATAATGGTAGAGTGCCGTCTTCAACGGGATCAGGTTCTGACAAGCATCCTCGCCTTATGTGAATTTGCAAGTGTTCCCAGATCTTAGGCATGTAGCGGTTATACAATGGCACACCATCGACCTCCTTCTTGTCGTATCGTTCGATAACTTCTCTCACTCGTCGGAACAGCTCGTCACCGAGAGGAATTCGACGTCGGCAATACTTCTGCACATCCTCCTTAGTCACGCGTTGAATAGCCTGGTGACGAGAGAGCCCCTGTTTCCCATAATGCCGAACGGCTGCATCAACAAGTCGCCGCCAGTCACCTTCATGCCTGCAGAACATAGCGTACCGGAGATCTGATGCAAATTTCGGGTACAACACGTGCTGCACGTGGGTAACGCCCAACTCGAATCTACGCATGAAGTGGAACGCATCCAAGCGAAGGCGGATTTTGGGGTTGATCTTCTTCCATGCTCGATCCGTACGTGTTAACGGACCACTCGGACCGAGCGGATCAGAGCAAACGGCGTGGGATGTGAAATCTCTGCCAGACGGCAGGTACCCGTTGCAGCAATCCTTATCCACATATACGTAGAGAGGGAGAATGTCATTGACCTCTACCCCTAGATGTACTGCGGAGTCTTGATAACGCTTCGCCAGCCCAACAAGCATTTGCTCGTACTCGTCTATTCCGTCACCTTCACAAACGCCCATAGCAATGATAAGAGAGTCCTCGTTCATGACGCTGAAATGCTGGCTAGCACCAGCACCATGTAGCAGTTGCACAACGTGAGAATGGTCGGCCTTCAGCACCCTCCCCAGCAGACAGCTCATGGCACCGTGCAAGTATGGTTCCCGCCGTTGGAAGTCACTCAGATAGAGCCTTTGCAGTGTATCACGATGTACCGGAGGATCCCGATCGATAGGAGAAAAACTTCTGCAACCGGAAGGCCATGCCGTGAGAGGAGCGCCTAGCAGTGCAGTGATCTGTGTATCGGGTACGTCGTTCCAGATAATCTTCGACATGGTTCGCATTGATTTGCTGGGTGATGTGCCCGAGAGTGTTACCACCGCCCGCTATCTGTCGGACCGACGTTAGAACTTCACGTGAGAATAGCTTCCCGCCAGGGCCCGATGGGACAAAGGGCACCGAGCGAAGTACTTCTTCGGGCATAGCTGCCATAAATTCATCCGCCAAAGAGAGGAACCTCTTGCGCCGGTCAGTAAGGGCCTTAGCGCAAGGACCGGTACACACCAATGTTACCGGCCACACCCAGAAATCTTTGCGAAAATCAACGCAAATTCGAGGACCATGGGAACTCAGTCCTTGCACGGTGAGGGTCCCTCCACACCCTGGACAGGGCAAGGACTTGACTCCCAGCAGCTCTTTGAACTCGACCAAAGGGTTGAAGATATAGGTATCACGCAGCAAGTATCGGCTCACGTCCGGTGCTTTAGACATTGATGGGTAGTCCACGCGAATCCATCCTGCAAAGGTAGAGCTTGAAGCCTTACGGGTGATTTCCCCAAGAACGTAATCTGCTTGGTACTTGGGACAAGTTCCACAGCCGACTGTCTCTTGAGTGCTCCACGGTATAACCCGCTGCGACGGAGAAGCACCATCAGATATATCAGCGGCTGTTGAGCCCTTGGAAGCCCATTCCAACAGGGAGGCCCCAGGTTTGAGAGCTTTTGGGGGTACCGTACTCGCTGGGGACGATTGTGCCGAGCAAGACGGTTCCGTTAAAGTTCCCAGCACGTCGTACGGGTAACCGCTATCGCGCGAATCTAATGGCGAGTCGCCATCACATTGCGCGGCATCACTGCTATGGGTACCCTCTACCCCAATACAGCTCTCCGGCGTGACAGATGGCTCTGCCGAGCAAGCGGGTGGCTCCGACAATACCACATTCGCAGGGGGTGGCTTCGAAGCTGACGCAGCACTGCTGCTGCGGCAGCAGGCTTTGAAGTGAAGACAGAAGCGTCCGCCCTGACGTATGGTTTCGTCGGGAGGCCTTTCTGATAAATAAACTTCCCGAGCCTGATGGCTTCCCCTCTTTTCCATTGGTCGACCAACTCGCGCACCGTCTTATTCTGTCGGCCACGCAGCAGAGCACCACCCTGCTCAATAATCTTCTTTACGCGATCCTGAATCTCAGTGGCACTGAGTTCGCGGTGTTGACGACCCATGACAAGAGGAGAGAAATTACAAAGTCTGCTGTAGTGAAGAGGTCTATATATACTATATACTACAGGTTTCGCGCGCCAATTGCATTAATAGCCATCCACACGACGTTGACCCTATCCGCAGCCTTTCGGCTGAGTCATGCTCCCGAGGAGCTGCTCGCGGATTGAGCGCGTACTGTCGATGTGGCGCTGATTCCTCTCGACTGCCCAGCGCACCGATCCATGGAACCAGCTGAGACATGCTCACTGTAGAGCTGCTCGCGCTATAGGGGCAGTCGGCTGGTGCTTGCAGCATGGGCGCGAAGAAACTGCTAACCAGTTACTGGTTAGATTTCAAGGGGTACGAATGGTGCAAAATCGGCATTCCCGATACGAGAGTGACACTACGGTTGATGAAAATCCAAGGTGGTCTCGCGCGCAGGGCCTCAGTCATCGGCAGGGCCTTGCCAGCATCGATGGTACTACCCAACCAGTCAGCGCACGAACCCTGAGGGCTCGTTGAGCCACGCTCGCATCAATGAGTTGCTCGCGCTATGGGACACGGTATCGTGGGCGCCTTCGGCGTGAAATCCGACCAACCACCGGAGACTACTGACCGCGCGCGAATCGCAGGCGCAATATCCAGATCCCAAATTCTGTCTCAGTTTCCCATAAATTTGTGTGTGTTTTCACACTACTCTAGCTTGATTGGTTCGAGCTAGTCCAAGTGTTTCTCCCCTCATAGCATTCGTATCTCCCCATCGGTAGCTTATTCCGCGGAGCCTAACAACCACTTACTACTCTACCCTGCCCTCTCGAGTTCAGGACTCTGTTCATGACCCCCTACCCAGTACCCCCGTTCCCACACCACCCCATACCTCATCCCCCGGACATTACAGTAATCCAAGATCCTGTTATCAGAAGCCACCCTTACGGGGTCCATACGTATCTATCTGAGACTATCTCCTCTCAGCGCTGTGCACTCGAGCAAAGTAAAGCAGGATTCCAGGCCCAGGAGCATAGGATTCGGCATGAAGATGAGCTTGAAATCAATATCACTGATAACAAGAATGAATCAACGGGAAAGGGAATTTTTTCTTCATTTTCTTTCGAGCAACGAGACAGAAGGTCGAGGCGGACTACAGCGTCACAAATTACTTGCAAGTTGTAAGGATAGCGCATAATCGGTATGCCCTGGCCGACTAGCACTCGACCCCTGGCCGACTACTGGCCGAATCCTAGAGTCGGCCAGGGGTTGGCCAGGCCTTCGGCCTGGCCAAACCCTGGCCGACTAGTTATGGCCAAGGGGTCAAAGGCGTTAGCCTAAGGCGTTAGTCCGAAAGGGCGCGAGTTCGAATCTCGCAGCTGTTATGCAAGTGCTGATTGAAGTTTGACAAGACTACCTCAACTATATAATATTAGTCGCTACCCGGATTTGAACCGGGGTTGTCACGGCCACAACGTGACGTCCTAACCACTAGACGATAGCGACTCAACTTTGGAGGCGTATTCGGATGTTTTTTCCGCATACTTGCGGCCTATAAGTCACGAAAATTCTGCGTTGCACTCGGAAGCTTTTCCCAGAGGCATGTCTCTTCTTCAAGGCGAGAGGGGCAGGTAAAACGTCTCCTGAAGAACGGTGTCATTCATGTGGAAGACCGACAAGACAGATGGATTGCAGGTCGTTCCTGTATTTTCAGCTAACGCTCGAAGCGTACTTGAGCTGCAGGAATCCCGGAATCACCAGTTTTTCGCAACTCCGGCTTAGGCGAACCGCCGCAGTTGACTTCGAGCTTGCAAGGAAAGGGAATTGCCTCTCGTAAGGGGCATGCCCCGAGCTTTTATCGCTATGTTCAGCGACAAGCCTACTTTCAAACCTATAGCAGTATCGACAGTTTGGCCGAGTGGTCTAAGGCGCTAGCTTCAGGCGCTAGTCCGAAAGGGCGCGAGTTCGAATCTCGCAGCTGTTATGCAAGTGCTGATTGAAGTTTGACAAGACTACCTCAACTATATAATATTAGTCGCTACCCGGATTTGAACCGGGGTTGTCACGGCCACAACGTGACGTCCTAACCACTAGACGATAGCGACTCAACTTTGGAGGCGTATTCGGATGTTTTTTCCGCATACTTGCGGCCTATAAGTCACGAAAATTCTGCGTTGCACTCGGAAGCTTTTCCCAGAGGCATGTCTCCTTCAAGGCGAGAGGGGCAGGCAACACGTCCCCAAAAGAACGGTGTCATTCATGTGGAAGACCGACAAGACAGATGGATCGCAGGGCGTTCCTGTATTTTCAGCTAACGCTCGAAACGTACTTGAGCCGCAGGGATCCTAAAATCACCAGTTTTTCGCAACTCCGGCTCAGGCGAACTGCCTCAGTTGACTTCGAGCTTGCGAGGAAAGGGAATTGTCTCTCGTAAGGGGCATGCCCCGAGCTTTTATCGCTATGTTCAGCGACAAGTCTATTTAAACCTCTGTCATTATCGACAGTTTGGCCGAGTGGTCTAAGGCGCTAGCTTCAGGCGCTAGTCCGAAAGCGCGCGAGTTCGAAACTCGCAGCTGTTATGCAAGTACTGATTGAATTTTGACAAGACTACCTTAACTATATAATATTAGTCGCTACCCGGGTTAGAACCGGGGGTGCCACGGCCACAACGTGACGTCCTAACCACTAGACGATAGCGACTCAACTATCCAGGCGTATTCGGATGTTTTCTCGCATACTTGCGGCCTATAAGTCACAAAATTTCGTCCCTCCCATCCAGTATCACTACAAAGTTTGTTGCAAGCAGCCTCCTCGCTGCTACAATTAAGTGAGTTCCTCCGAAGAATTTTCTTGCATGAAAATTCTGCGTTGCACTCGGAAGCTTTTCCCAGAGGCATGTCTCTTCTTCAAGGCGAGAGGGGCAGGTAAAACGTCTCCTGAAGAACGGTGTCATTCATGTGGAAGACCGACAAGACAGATGGATTGCAGGTCGTTCCTGTATTTTCAGCTAACGCTCGAAGCGTACTTGAGCCGCAGGAATCCCGGAATCACCAGTTTTTCGCAACTCCGGCTTAGGCGAACCGCCGCAGTTGACTTCGAGCTTGCAAGGAAAGGGAATTGCCTCTCGTAAGGGGCATGCCCCGAGCTTTTATCGCTATGTTCAGCGACAAGCCTACTTTCAAACCTGTAGCAGTATCGACAGTTTGGCCGAGTGGTCTAAGGCGCTAGCTTCAGGCGCTAGTCCGTTAAGGGCGCGAGTTCGAATCTCGCAGCTGTTATGCAAGTGCTGATTGAAGTTTGACAAGACTACCTCAACTATATAATATTAGTCGCTACCCGGATTTGAACCGGGGTTGTCACGGCCACAACGTGACGTCCTAACCGCTAGACGATAGCGACTCAAATTTGGAGGCGTATTCGGATGTTTTTTCCGCATACTTGCGGCCTATAAGTCACAAAATTTCGTCCCTCCCATCCAGTATCACTACAAAGTTTGTTGCAAGCAGCCTCCTCGCTGCTACAATTAAGTGAGTTCCTCCGAAGAATTTTCTTGCATGAAAATTCTGCGTTGCACTCGGAAGCTTTTCCCAGAGGCATGTCTCTTCTTCAAGGCGAGAGGGGCAGGTAAAACGTCTCCTGAAGAACGGTGTCATTCATGTGGAAGACCGACAAGACAGATGGATTGCAGGTCGTTCCTGTATTTTCAGCTAACGCTCGAAGCGTACTTGAGCCGCAGGAATCCCGGAATCACCAGTTTTTCGCAACTCCGGCTTAGGCGAACCGCCGCAGTTGACTTCGAGCTTGCAAGGAAAGGGAATTGCCTCTCGTAAGGGGCATGCCCCGAGCTTTTATCGCTATGTTCAGCGACAAGCCTACTTTCAAACCTGTAGCAGTATCGACAGTTTGGCCGAGTGGTCTAAGGCGCTAGCTTCAGGCGCTAGTCCGAAAGGGCGCGAGTTCGAATCTCGCAGCTGTTATGCAAGTGCTGATTGAAGTTTGACAAGACTACCTCAACTATATAATATTAGTCGCTACCCGGATTTGAACCGGGGTTGTCACGGCCACAACGTGACGTCCTAACCACTAGACGATAGCGACTCAAACTTTGGAGGCGTATTCGGATGTTTTTTCCGCATACTTGCGGCCTATAAGTCACAAAATTTCGTCCCTCCCCTCCAGTATCACTACAAAGTTTGTAGTGCTACCACTGCTGTAGATTTGCTGTCTAAGTTCCTCTCTCTAGTTTTCTTGCTTGTCATGTTACAGTCAATAACATTCAACCGTGATCAGCACACGCGCAACCGCGTGGCGGCGCAGACGTTGCCGAGAAAACAAACACCACACGGAATTTGACTTTCCGCCGTGGCCTTGAGTGAGGGAAGTTGCGTTGGGCTTTCCTAGTATGCTATGCACCAGGGCCGATTAAATTGCATTCTAAGCCCACTCAGGTGAAGAACGCCATAAATGGTCCAACAACAGGGGCCTATTTCAAAATTCTCTTTAAAGAAGCATTCTTGAGCTTCTTGCGTGTGAAACCGCCAAATTTTGCCTTAACGGCTTTCAAAATCCTCCTTTAAGAACCTCAAGAAGGATTCTTTAAACCATCAGCTTCTTGAGGTTCAAGAACCCTTCTTAAAGGAGCCATTCATTAAGGAAGGCTTCCTGTAGGAACCTCGTTTTCACACGCTAAAATGCGTAAGAAGCTTCAAGAAGGTCATAACCTATTTCAAAAATCTGATCTTCATGAACTTCTCGTTTCAAGAAACTTAACCTACCCGGGGGTAGGTTAAAGAGAAGTTTTGACGCTTCATCCGGTGGTCTCTGTACAAGTCGGCCGCAAAGCTCGACAAAGTGTCTCTAACCACGGGCGATGTTGTACCCTCGAATCGAACCCGCGACCTCGAGCGTGTAAGCCAGATGGCCCAACCAGCCGACCAAACTAGCAAAAAAATTGTGCGCTGATTAGTCATCGGTAACGATACACTCTTTCGACTTGTCCGACTTGTTAGTACTCCCGCCTTGCCTCGCACGGTAGCGAGAGAGCCACACACACGAAGGCACTATGATGGAGGGTGAACTACGAACTCCTACCCCGGGCTACCCCAAGACTTGGCGGCCAAGTCTTCGGGTATATCAACACTATCCATTCAACGAAGATTATGGAATGAGCGATATTAGTATGTAGTTCATATTATGAACTTCATAGGGTGTAGCCTGCGCACTATGAAGCCTTCACCGTGTAGGCTGCGACATAACACAACGTGGGTTATTGGTCCCGGGTTCGAATCCCACGTGCGTCAAGTCCCACGTCGCCTCGAATTTCCTTTCAAGACCTTCAGGAAGGCTTCCTGAGATTCAAGAGGTCCTCTTGAAGGAAGCTCAAAATTTTGAAATCCGTTATGGTTCCTGAGCTCCTTCTTTAAAGAGCTTCTTAAACCTCAAGAAGCTCTTCTTTAAAGAGAATTTTGAAATAGGCCCCAGAGGACTTGGTTGCTGAGCTGCTCGCCACACATCTCGGCTTGCTCACTTGAAACGCTCTGCGCAAACCGTTCCGGATACTTCCTGGCCGTTTCGGATTCGCACCGCAGGTGAGCAGCATACGATGTGTCAAACACTTAATCGGGCCTTTGCCAACTGCTACCAACTCACCCATCCACCCCTCGTGCTTTACTTAGTTCTCTATAGTGCTTTCGATCATGTTCACCGTTTTAACCTTCGCAGTCCTCGGCATGGGTTCGTACGCCCAGCGTGAAGGCTGCTCTCTCGGTGACTTCGCTTGCCGAATCTTCACTGGTTACAGCGGTGCGACCTGTGATCACCCAAACGGTGTCTGCCTGTCTCTTGATGGTCCTTCAATGATGCCCTGCGCCTGTGAGAACTGGTCAAGTATGTCAGTGCCGTCTATGACCACGCTTTCCTCTATGCCCGTGTCTACGTCCACGACTGGACTTGTTAGCACCACCAGCGGTAACTCTGAAGGTTCCACTGCACAGTCAACGTTTCCGGTCACCACCACTGAGGGGGGCAACACCGCTACTACGACTGAGGAGGTTGCCGCCGCTACTACGACTCAGGAGGTTGCCGCCGCTACTACGACTGAGGAGGTCGCCGCCGCTACTACGACTGAGGAGGTCGCCGCCGCTACTACGACTGAGGAGGTCGCCGCCGCTACTACGACTGAGGAGGTCGCCGCCGCTACTACGACTGAGGAGGTCGCCGCTGCTACTACGACTGAGGAGGTCGCCGCCGCTACTACTGCGGAGCCCGTTGCAGCTACTACTACTGCGGAGCCCGTTGCAGCCACTACTACTGCGGAGCCCGTTGCAGCCACTACTACTGCGGGGCCCGTTGCAGCCACTACAACTGCGGATGCTGTCGTGAGTACTGAGACTGCTCAGGCTGAAGCTACTACTGTTGAGCCTGAGGCCACTACAGGGGCGACCGCGGATACCACTGATGCGGCCAATCCTTCCACGACGACTACGGAACCTTCTGTAGACGGTAGCACTACTTCATCACCTGTCGCTGAAGGCGATAGTATAGACGATGAGCTCGACGAGGGCATGCCTTTTTGTGATAGTTATTGCATTGGCTTGAACAGTGGCAAGTCGTACTGCAAATCGTGGTTATCTGTGCCCGTCTGCCTCGGAGGTGACCAACCTTGCGACCCCTCAATTTGTATTCCGGACGATACCCACGCTGTTGAGAGCCCTACCTGCGATACCTACTGTGTCAAGCAGAACCCTGATCTTGCAGAGGACGAGGTGTCTTACTGCAAGTGGTGGTTAAGCGCTCCTACTTGTTTCAGCGGTGACCAGCCCTGCCCGCCGAGTATGTGTGGCGCTGGCACTCGCGATTATTAATGCTATAATCATTACAACGTCCAGCATTTTTTGAGCTGATAAATCACTCATTCATAACTAGTTCATTGTAGCTTAGCGTAGCATGAGATTCGCGTGATTTTCAAGGGAACTCGGGGAGTCTTGAGTTGTAATCAACATTTAATGCTTGTGGCTAACCGGCATTTATTATTGCAGTTTTCGTATATACATTTGATCGTGCTTCCTCGAGGCTGTCTTCCTCTGTTCGTGCAAAATGGATAGAATTGTTACTATCCGCTGTTGGTGTCTCGTTCTGAACGAGTCGTTCATTGCGTCTTGTGCTTGCAATAGATCCATATTATTATGAGTCATAATTTATGACCCGACTAGCGTACACCAGCGTAGAATAGTTTCATGCTATAAACGTCTGTATCGAAAGAGTTGTCAGGGAGAGTTACCTTTTCGCACTTTATCGCCTGTCATTCGTAAGTCGGTGGCTGGCGAATCTTGCCAGGCTGCGAATGGATAATTGAAATGTGTGCTCACTCACGCCATCAATGACCTCCAACTCACCGTTGCAGCTGACATGAGAATCCCGTCTTTGCAGTCTCACTTTGAAACTGTGAGATCTTGCCCACAAGTCAGCTACTTGATGTTAGGCACGGATGCTTCCGCGTCTCACGGCCCCACATGGCCGCGTATGATGTGGGTACTGCGTCAAGCAGCGAAACTAGGATGGCGGTCTCCGCCGGCTGTCTTCGTCATTCGTCTCTCAGTAACGACGGTCTTGTGAACACTTCCCCGTCGAGCTGAAATCTCCCTCTCTCCGCGATCCGCTTCGATGCAGTGCTCATCAGTGATGAGTCATCACACAGTTACTCGAAACGGCCTCTTCCGATGCGCCCGTCGCTTAATGGCAGACTGCCATTGGCAGTTCTTCTCTTGAACAGGAAAAAATCTTCTCGTCTTTCGGAGTCCTACCCTCGTCGATACTTGTCATGCCACCTCATGAACCACATATCTATTATTCCAGCTCGAAAGTATTTTATTTGACTCCGCTATGGAATAGTCAATCGAATGCATTTGAACTATGGGTCGGCATCACTGGCTCAGCCTTCTTACTACCGCGCCTTAGCTCTGCAAGGTGACGGTTCCATGACAACGCCTCCAATCCAAGCTGGCGCCTTATTTTGTTTTCATCAAGCTGCCCGCGACAACATTTGCATGCTCTACAGGAACAAAGTCGCTACCCGTGGACTGGATTGTCACGGCCATAACGTGATGTCCTGACAAATAGGCGATAGCGGCAAGAGAGTTGTCTGAGTTACTGTACATGATAACGCTTCTTAGATCCTGCTGCTGGGTTTAGAACATGGCACCCTCCTCTCGTGTGCATACTGACCTGATTTTGACAGGCTGATTTTGCAGCAGGTCTTGATTTTGACCTGCTGCTCGAAACTTGGGATATTATTGTAAAGTTTTGAGTTTCGAGATCGGGAGTAGGCCTCTAATACTCTCGGGAGTCAACGAGGACGAAGTTTCGCTGACAAAACTTACCTGAGGCGAGAAGCGCCAAGCACAGTCCGATGCTGAGCTATTGGAATATTGCAAGCTTACGGTTGCATCATATCCGCGTCGTGAGCGATCTTGAAGTACTTATTCCCCGGCGGGGAATCCGATTCGTCGTCCTCCTCTAGCGCAGCGTGAGCTTGTGGACAGAAAAGGTTATCCTCGGAGGGGAAGGACGCTGGCGTGGTCCTCGCGGTGCTTCTGGGGGGTTTCATTCGTGTGGAAGACCGACAAGACAGAAGGATTGCAGGGCGTTCCTGTATTTTCAGCCAACACTCGAAACGTACTTGAGCCGCAGGAATCCTGGAATCAGCAGTTTTTCGCAACTCCGGCTTAGGCGAACCGCCTCAGTTGACTTCGAGCTTGCGAGGAAAGGAAATTGCCTCTCGTAAGAGGCGAGCCCCGAGCTTTCCTCGCTATGTTCAGCGACAAGCCTACTTTAAAACCCTCTGAGAGGGTCCCTCTCGTAGTATCGACAGTTTGGCTGGGTGGTCGAAGGTGCTAGTTTTAGGCGCTAGTTCGAAAGGGCGCGAGTTCGAATTTCATAGTTGTTATGATGCACACAAATCATCTATTACTCTGGAATGTCGATACTAGCGAAGTCTGTGAGGGTAGTGCTCCATGCTACAGCGTGAGCCGCATTTGTACTATGCTGATCAGAAAGAATAGTTCTTGGTGTCGCTGTTGAAAAGTCCATCGAATGCATGAGAACTCTGCGCCCGCATTGCTGAGTCAACGACTCAGGCTACAAGCACGAAGACCTGTTTTCACCCAAACAAAGCGTCTGTAGAGGACACGCAGGAGTTTGTGATTGTGGTCTCGTGGCCTAATGGATAAGGCGTTGGTCTTCGGAACCAAAGATTGTGGGTTCGAGTTCCACCGAAATCGTAGTTAGCTATGTCAATATTTGCTGCGTAATGCTGTAGTTGAGAAGCTGGAGCTAATCGTTGCCTGATATCGAGCGGGTAGGATGCAACGCGCAGGGGGACTGCCGCCGCTGGTGCCTGGACAGAGTCTCCCAGTCGCCTAGTTATTCGCTTTCTCACTCATTCTCTGCTCATCTGCTTTTGGGAGGTAAGTGTCATGGTCGCGCGCAGTTATACAATTCTCGCTCAGCTATCTTAGATAGCCTATCTACGCGAAATGCAGCATTGCCCTCATCTGTACGTGTTGCATTGCCGCAGTGCTCTCGAGCGTCCAATACACGATCAAGCTTTCTCCCGACCGAACTCTACGCAATCACGATCTGGCGAGAAGCAGCTCATGTTGCACTCTCAGCCCAGTGACACCTTCTATTCTTCACCTTCACTAGTCGCGGAAGACTTCACTTGGGCGGGGTCGTGACCTACGTAGATCCATAATGATCCCGATTTCCAGACCGACTTTCGAGCGCCGCCTCACGCGTCGTATCAGTGAAGCAATTATCCTTCCATATTCGACACGTATTGTCCTTGCTGCCGGTAATGATAGTGTCACCTGAGAACAGCCATAAACACTTTGACGGGTATTCGCCAGGGACCTTCATAATTGAATGCACAACTGAAGACCTCGTCAGTGTGTCCCTCAAGCACCTGAAACACAGTTGTGGCCGCCGCCAGCGCTGCCCTGTCGAATGATCACCTGCAAGCATTCCCCGGTATTAGAGTCCCATACTCTGCATGTGTGATCACTAGCAGCTGTCAGAACTCTGCAGCCAGTTGGACTGAACTGGACCTACAGCTATGGCTTGGACGCTGTCTCGCTCTTTCCCATCGTTGATACAGTTCTTTCGAGGCTCAGCTACCTTTGAGATTTCGTTTTCGTGGCCCACCAAGGTAGCCACACATCTTCCCTTCTCGATATCGTAACTGCAATCATTCCCTTACTCTGCCTCACTAGACGTCCGACAACCTTGACTTAGCACACGAAACGAAACTGCTATTTGCACCACCATCACAGTGCACAGCGGCGACACGCAGAGGCACACCGAGACGGCTCTCACACTCTCCCTGTCCCATCTGCGGAGGCGGTGGCGATCCTCGATCCGGTCGAATTGAAAACAACGTCGAGCACCTGGGCAGAGTTATGAGACCTGCGAACAAAGACGACAGCTCCAACCTCGTCCTGATGGCCCTTCAAGGTGTCCAACAACTGCCCAGTGTTGGCATCCCACAGCTTGCATCTGCCAGGTCAAAATAGCGCCTCTGATTGACGTCAAAATTCCATCGTACGTTCTGTCGATACTTCCAGTCACGATAAGCTCTCCCGTGAAGTCGAATTGCGCTGCCGCAACTTCTCCGCTGTGGCTCGCTAGGACCTACTTCCACAGGACATGTGAAAGTGGAATAGAGACAGTAAGACATCTACATGCAAGCACCTTCCGCTGGCTACATCCCACAGCCTCGCAGTGTTGTCAAATGACCCTGAGAAAGATACTCACGCGCGGTCCCGACGTCAAACGGATCCTTCATCATCTGTGTTCGGGACCGAATCCCGAAGTGCTCTACTCCCACGCGAGCTTACCCTACAGGTCGTCCCGATTGACAACAATGGTAGCGCCGCTCACCTGTGAGCATCCTCGTCCCTTCGGTGTTGAAGGCCAAGCTCACAATCTCCGCCGTATGACCCTCGAGTGTCGCAATAATCGCTCCTGAGGAACGCAGGAAGGGCCCAGTACAATATACTGCACACACTGTGCGAAGGATATTCGCTATCTTCGCAAGGATTCGAAGATGGTGGTTCGGAAAAGATCCGAAGGTGGTTGGCAGCATCAAATCTGCGAACTCCACGACCTCGAAACTTGCTGTCTCTCAAGGACCGCCAGATACTGTCGTCTCGCCTTTCATTGGGCAACGAGCCACAAGGTCTCCGGCGTCCTTTATTAAACTATCTGTTCATGCGTCAAGCAATCTTCACTATATTTATGATACTCCTCAAGAGGGATACGACAAGCGAGGGCAAGCAAGGGCGTTGCTGCAGAGCAGTAGCCAACTTGCCTGTGTCCACGGACCACAGCTTGGCTGTCCTGTCCATACTTCCCGTAGCCGCTACAGTGCCTGAACGGACCGAGCATGTCGACATACGCAAGACTCAAGAATACTCACCTCGAGGGCTGAAAGCTACGCAGACGATCTCGGTAGTATGGCCAACAAGAACGTGGAGACACTGGCCTAAGGAGTTTGATAAACATGCAACCAGCTTTTTCCTCACAGACATTCATAACTCTAGCTATAGGAGATAAGCAACAAAACTCAAATTCGCATTAACGACAACGCTAGGCGAGTACGCGTCTTCGACCAGAATTTATCTCCATATCGAATGCGGCGAATTAAGAAGCATGCTAAACCATGAGAAACGACAGATATTTCGCGCAGTAACGGGTTCCTCCACGAGAAGTACTACTGTCAAGAGCCTGCCACTGAGGCTAGCTTCTTCGAAAAGAATATAGCCCGGAGCTTTTACTGATATTAGGAGACAACTACCAAGGGTTCACCATTGTTATTCTCACTGAGATGTGCACGGAGCTCCTGCCCACCTACCACTCTCAGCATCCCAAATCCGCGCAGTTTTATCGAAACTGCCAGTGATTATTTTATCCCCGAAAGGATTATTGAAGGCCAAAGCGTAGACGACGTTCCGATGCCCCTCTGACAGAGGAGAAGATTCCAAGAGGCGGGTTCGAACCCGGGTCGGTCCATACCCAAACTCACGAGCTCATCGCCCGTCATAGTATCCCATACTCGGCAGGTGCCTGCAGAACGACACTCTCGAACCTTAAATCCGCTGTCAGTGAGAGTAGACAGAATTCGCCGGGCGATGTGGCCGCCGTCTCGAATTCAGTGTTTTGCACACATGCCAACTCATTCCAGAATCTCCAAGCGACTAAATCCAGGCACCCGGCCAGCAGAGCTTCCCTGTGGACCGCAATAAGTTCTCGGCAGATTGTTGCTAAGCCTTGTTTTGCAAGTAACGGAGAGGATGGTATCTCCGCCCGAGCGGGACGATGTCTACGTAACGCCGATGAACCAATGGAGAAGTAACCTCCGTCACTTAGAAGCACACGGCCTCAAACGGCAGCATGAAACTCACGGTCGTAGCTCCCTGTGATGAACTTTGATCCAGACTTGTTGAACGCACAGTTCGTCAGCGGCAGGATATGCGCCCTGACACCAAGTGGCAGCTGGTCCGCATTCGCTCTAATCACCTTAAAATCTTATACAAGTAGAACTTCCGAGATCTGTTGTGACCGTCTAATTTGTCCATCAGTTTATAAATCATCTTCCGAACCACATCCTGAAAGTGTTCCGGAATGACAGCATGTCTCTCCGGCGCGTATCCGATTTCAATAACCTTGAGAGCCTTTCAGGGCCTCTAAACGCCGAAACAGGCTGACCAACATGATAGCACGAGAATAATTAGACAGCTGTCGAATGATACTTTAAAAGTACCATTCGGAGAGGGTTCTACTTTCTTGCTGTCGGACAGGAGAGGTTCTTCGAGAATGATTTGATCAACCAGCGCGTCAACATCGGACTCTGGGCTCAGCGTCAAGAGATCGATCGACTTCGTCTCTATCTGAAGACCGAACATGAAAATACAAATCACGCTGCAACAAATAGCATCTGCCAGTGCTCCGCATGGTGACAAGGTTTCGTGTTCCGGGATGTTCGAATGAACAATGACGCGGAAGCAGAGTCCGATGTTATTTGCCTTCAATTCTCGAAACTCTGTCCGACAACAGCTGAACCCTCTCGAAATAATTGCCTCATTCGACTTAATATCAATTATCTCGTGCTATCATCAGTCATCCTATTTCGGCTTCCCTGAAAACTCTCAAATTATTGAAATCAGATACCTCCGGAATTACTTCCGGGGCGTAATTCAGCGTGTTACTAAACTGATGGACAGACAGTCTGGCTGAATCTCAGAGGTCCACTAACGG
>JABANP010000071.1:0-170304 GCA_013115135.1 Perkinsus olseni | reverse complement strand
TATCATCCATCATCTTGTCCAGGCGGCCCGAACAATCGGAAAATGGCTGCTGAAGAATGGTGCCGCTAAAGAAAGTTCATAGGAATTAATGGACACTCCCAACTCAATGCTTCCACAGTGGAAGTGTTGCTACGTTACTGGCAAACTCTCCGGCCATACGGCTGAGGTTTGATTCTGCCCTAGGTCAGGGCGGAGGACTTGGGGAATCCGATGCGATACGAGCTCTGTCGAAACGACGAGGCGAGCGCCCAACTGACGAGCTTGTCACATTTCGACGATCAACTCTGTTCACTCAGTGGCGTGATCAACTCAGGCGTTGCTTGGACGGTGTTACAACTATCGAAGTGGGAGAGGAGCGGTACGATACTGAAACGAAGGAATTGTGAGTATTTCGCTCGAGTTTCTCTCGCAGGGAAACACGGCAGTGAGGGAGCTTCGTGCGAGTTGCAACCACTCGGAAGTGGTTGTAGCGCCCGTTATACTGGGGACACTCGCCGTGTTGCATTGTGGCATGCGGTTGATGTGCTCAAGATACGTTTTTCGGTCGCCTAGAGATGCTTCTCCATGCCGTTAGAGGTGGATGTTAATCCCCAGAGGTTGTGGTAGGTCACTAGCAGTGCGGGTGCCGTCATTCATAGATTCAGTAGATCGTGGCATGCATACGGGTAGATAGGTAAGCTAGAGAACATCCCCTTACCATCGAGTACTTCGCCCGCGCCTGATTGTGCCGTGTCTTCCGATTACGAAGGTTGTGGACGTAGAGTTATTCTCATCCTCGCAAGAAGGTGGCTTCAGTGTGCGCTCTTCATTGAGACACCTTCGTGGCCCTCAGTCAAGGGGCGGCATGAGCTTCTCGCTATGCACAGCAGCGAGTTGGCTAAACAATATGTGAAGCGGTGGTTGGTATCGCACTAACGCTTGCATCCGATATGCAGTAGCGTCGCGGGAACTGTTCTTGGTTCTGATACTTCGAAACTGACGGCATGCTCCGGCTCAGGAAAGTAACGTTAAATTTCTTACGTTAGAGATGGGAATCTTTGGTTCGAAGCGGGGGTGATATTTGTTGGTAAGTTGCGTTGGTTATGAACATGGCCGTTTTCACCAGTGAGCTGAGCACGGTTCACCATCGTGTATTATGGGCGCTGGGAAAGGATAGCAGTACTGTGATGACAGAATCTCCCAAAAAGAGAGGTTCCGTCGTGAAGGAACCTTCTCATGCTTCGAAGGCCATGGGCGTGATTCTTCCTTGCATTGGGTATTTTATGGTACTAGCTTTTGGTCCAACAATCCTGAGGCGATGCGCAGTGGCTGCCGGAATCGATCTAAATGGTCAGGGGTAAGATCTAGTCGCCGCAATGACTGCCAGTCGAGTGTCTTCTTCAGGACGACAGGAAATGCTCTGGCGGACGCCGCGGGTGTGGTCCTCCTATTTTTGGTACTGGCTGAGGCTCCCTTGCCTGGTCCATTAGTTGTGACAGTAGCTGCCACACTTGCGTCCATTCCGATGCATGTAGGCGGGGACTTTCTGGTGGTCGAACCGGCGTAGTTTTCCTACAGGTTTACGGCACAGCAGTGAAGGCGATGCTCAGTTATGTTGACGAGTGGAGCTTCATGGTAATGGGCGGGTATCGGACGACTCTGTTCTTTCCGGTATCATAAACGATTGCCGTGCACGAGGACCTGGTCCTTTCATAACACGATCCGGTCGTCATGCTACGATCTTGTCGCAGGCATTTGTTGTTCCGTACACGATATGCTGCACATACTGGCTGACGTCGACGGTCGCGTATATAATTGAGTACTTTAACTTGTTCCCAGTGGAGGATAGAATCATTCAGCCCCGTAGGAGACTGTTACCCAAGGATCCCAAGTTCCACAAGTACGCTCCTATGCAATCGAGTGAAGGCTAGATTCAGATTGCTCTTAGGTTGCTACGAGTATGCGCATTGAGCACGATCGTACTAGTGCCCCTTATTGGTATGGGAAGCTTCTACCTGCAGCAGTACCGAGACACCATTGGGTTGTACGTGGACATGGATCCCGAGAGGCTCCCGTCGAAGCTGGAGATAGCAGTGCAGATGATGTAATAAGTAGCCACCTGGCCTCATTGTATGGCATGGTGACGCTTCGTCTATTCCGGCCGAGGGCTTGAGAGAAGCGCCCATGTTTTACAGCTTGTCGTGAGAACTCATAGTACCAGTTGATGATAATTCGCTGTGTCACTTTTGTGTGCTCGTGATGAGAATGAAGAGTGCTGGATCGCTGAGATTGGTTTCCTTGTCGTTGCTCAGTTACTTTATATTAGTCAACGAGTTCCTCTTCTTTTACGGTCATTGGTTATTCCACGCTAGTCCCTATCTATACAAGAAGATTCACAAGATGCATCACGAGTATCCAGCACCCAATGTATTCGCCTCACTGTAAGATCGTAAAGATTAATCGGCCAAGTATTCCTGTGCCACGAACGGTTGTTCATGAATGTTTTGCCCTTGGCCGGCACAATGACTTGGATATGTTTAGGTATTGCCACCCGTTGGAGTTGGTCATAGCGGATTTCGTTCCTCTCGGAGCTGGAGCTTTCTGTCTTGGCGCGCATTGTTGTAATACATGAGGGCTGGTCAATTGTTGCAACTGATGACTAGTATAGGAATACGACGATCGATTTGTAGAATATTTCGGTCGCCCGTCATCGGCGCGATGGAGGAGTCTTCGTGCTCTGAACAGTGCTTGCCGCTCGTTGGCCGCTCTCGAGTGACCGTTTCGGTGAAGCGTTTTCTCGGTTTTCCGCCTGTGGAATGCAGCATCATCGGTCTACCAAGTTCCCTCCGTGACAATAACAACGACGTTTCCTCCTCAGCTACCTTCCTGCTGTGGTCGATTTATGCGGTGTTGGGGACAGAGGGTCATCACAGTGGCATACGGTAGTCTCTCGGTAGCTCGGTCTGTGCTGCGGCCTTTCGGGTGGGATCTCGACCTTCGCGCAGGCAGGCGCACATAGTCGAAGTTGTAGCTCCGTGAAGCGGTGGAAAAGTGAAAAGTTTGTTTTAGGTGGCCGTGGATTGTGTGGTTTGATCATCAGCCCGATTTCCACGACTTTCACCATGAAAAGTTCCATGTCAACTACGGGAATATAGGATTCGTAGATAAAATGCATGGTAGCACCGGGGATTGAACCTGGGCCGAAACATGCCTTTCGATCTGTAGTCTGGTGCGCCCACTGTTGAACTACTCGGCAGGTACTGATGGTCTGTGGAGAGCCCATCTGGCTCAACTGAGGGCTTCACGGGAAAAGGAGGGACCAGAGTCTGTGACCGCGTTAAATCGCTATTGTGACTAGCGATTCCCATGCATCAGAGTCCCATTGCGTACAGCAGGCAGGATTTGTCACTCGACGTCCAATGTCTACTTTTTTAAATTCCTTCATCTTGTGGTATCGGTGCTCGCATGGCAGTCTTCGTCTGAATCATTCCAACGCCTAACGCTAATGGAGTATGGATCCCCCAAGGTTCGAACCTGGGTGTTACTATTGCCAGTCTACTAGCGTTGTTGTGCACGAACTTTACGAGCTCAAGATGTGTATTGTTGCGTCTTTCACACGAAGGGCAGGAGTGTCTAGTCGGTACCGAAGTGTGGGAAAAAGCACGGACTGTTCGCGTTCCCACAGCCTGTGAGTGATCGTCAGCGAGTGGTGAGTGGCTGTAGTGGACTTGTGACCGTCGATTATGCCTGTAATGTGGGTTTGCTGATATGACGTTCGAAGTTTTTTGCGGCCTCCCATCCAAACGATGCCGGCCTCCACAACACCTAATCACGTAGACAAGAAGCAGGAGGATGAAACGGTGAAAGTGTACACTAAGGAGGAGGTTGAAGCGCACAATAAGGGCGATGACTGCTGGATCATAGTCCACGGTTCGGTGTATGACGTCACGGACTTCGTTGAGAGCCATCCTGGCGGACCGGAGGTGGGGTATCTTTCTAGGCTGTCGAGGTCATGCTTGGTGTATAGGTCATCACCACAATTAGCGGTGGGAACGTCACGGAGGATTTCGAGGAGATCGGGCATTCTGATGAAGCGAGAAGGCAGGCGAAGGCTCATAGGATTGGGGTGTTGGAAGGACACGAAGACGTAATGCGGCCGGGATTTGATCCGGGGACCTTCAGCGTGACCGTTTGATCGCTCAACCTTTCAGTCTAAGGGGATTCCTATGAACTCGGAGCTCGAATCAAGCGGCGGAGTCGTTGGCGTTGGAGTTCTACCTGTCATTTTGATTGCTGGTGTAGCCTTCGTGGCTTACTATGTAGGAAGTTAGTGGCCGTGTCATGGTTCACCTCTCCTCTCTCAGGTTATGAGTGGCCACTGAGGCGGCCCTGACAGGAGCAGTGTAGCTCTATCTTAGAGTTTTTCGCGCATACGTAACGCGCCCCCATTAGTTTCTGAAGTTCATCGTGCTGTTACGACGCAGTTGGTCAATTCATCGAGGAGAGAATTATAGTCTTACCCCGACAGTCTGACGACCCTATACTCGGAGGGCCTCGCTATTGGGAGCTGTTACCACTGTGGCTGAGTAGAGTGGCCTGTGATTTCCTGAGAGGAGCATTCTTGCAAGTTGTGCCCGCTCGTAGCGTGCTCTATAGGAGAACTGCTGGTGGTGGCCAGTGGTCGAGGGAGACTCGGTTGCCTCGACAGCCCGGCTTCCAGATGAGAACTTCTGGTTGTCTGCAGTAGTCGCTGTACTCATCATATGGATGCTGTCTAAATTCCTACAGCTGCCGGAGGCCGTCGCGACTGGTAGACTCGACGTTCCAACAGTGAGTTTGAGATGCTCAGGACGCATCAGGGATCCCGACCCGGTGTCTCGCCGTCCGTGCATGCCTCTCATGGAAGCTCACCAGTGAACTGGCTAGCCATTTCTCGTTTGACCTCAGAAACCGCTCAGGGCCGCCAGAAGGTCGGCAGTCAATACCGTTAGTCTATACACCGGCGGCCCAGAAGCAAGCAAGGGACCCGGAAGGGACAGCTGCCTCGACTTTCTTGGTGAACAACCAGTGAAAGTCTCCACGTTCTCTCTGCATGCGAATTCTATAGATTGTGGACCGAGTTCGACGAGGTCATCGGACGTTATCCAGGTGGAAGCGGAGGCGGAACCTGAGCCGGAGGAAGTGGGACTGGGCTTTACCTGTTGGACGCGCGGGTTCACGGCGTCAACTTGTCGTTGCTGAATTGGGTCATAAGGTCGTCACACCGAAGCTGCCGTACTTTTGGAGGAGCCGGCGCGCGCCTCTACTCTTGCCGTACTCTTACAGGTAACGAATCCCTCCCCTGTGCCAGCTGTCTCTACGGAAGTTGACGTCACGGGTCTTGCACTGGCAGCAACTACAGCAAGCGTGTTGGTCAAAGGGGTGATCGCTAAGGGAGCGTTGCTCAATCCGAAGGCAGGAGGACTCTATGGGATTTCTCTGTGATATCTTGAGGAATGTCTAGCGTCAGTATCCAGTTTGCGTCAGTACCAGCCATCGATCAGTTCTGTTACCCTATCATGCTTCGCGCTTCATCTGGTAGTACCAGACTGGTACCGTCTATATTGAATATAACTATGAGCTCCTCCGTTGCTGCGGTTTCTTCTTCGAGCATGTTTCAGATCTTGCTGCTGTCGATGACACCGGGTGGGCTTGGGCCGATGCGGTACGTAGCTCCCCCGTCAATGATGCATAACGAGACCTTTGCGGAGCTCATATTCCCCGGCTTCGACTCCCGCAGTTTCATATGGCGCGTCTCGTGCCTCCAGGTGGGCTACTCTCGAGTTCCCGTTTTCCGCTATCGTGCGGTTCTCTGTTCGCTAATTGCGAGGATGACAGGTCATGGGATATGGTCATGCGGCATCAGGTGCTCGAATTCATCTCATCATTGGCCGTAGGACAGCAGAACGGCGCGCCGGCTACCTGCACCCTATTTTTGATGGGGGCAAGCTGGGGCCCGAGTATAGCAAAGTAATGAACACTGGGCTCTGGTGGTCCGCACTGTCTCTTGCAGGGGCGGACTTTGGAGACTAATCGCACCGATGGGGCTGCACGCTAATATGCTACACCTCTTCGTAAGATCTTTCGGTTCAAGATCAACCGCGAGGATACGGCTGCCTTTCAGTTCAACATATTTTTCCAGCTGCGAATGGGATTTGGCATGGAACGGCAGTTCGGATTCAAGAAATTCATGGGTCTATATATGCTTTGCGGGTGAGGCCCTCCGCGGGGTTGCGCCTCTCGGATTCTCGCACTGGAGCGGCTTCCGCCGGCGCTTGGTCTTTGAGTATCTTGTTGTGCTCATTGGAGTCTTTCGGCTCAGGTTGGTCGGTAACTTGATATCGGTGGCAGTGGATCCTTTCAAGTTGGCAGTTGGTGCATCAACGGCAGGCTTCGGTCTGGTGGGAGTTTGGCTGGCTGAGATTGTGAGCCAGAGTCGGGAACCGTTTCTGCCCTGCGCGATTCATTGGCATTCATACCGTTAACAAGGGAGTGCACTTTTACGGAGAGCTCGAGCAGGAGAAATTTGCTAAACATTTGTGCTGTTTCGCCCAGGCAGAAAATTTGAAGGCGCTTCGATAACTCCGCTGTCGTCGGGTCGCAACGAGAATGTAGCTCGGTCCGTGGATCATGAAGCAATTCTCTGAAGCATCGTATAATGATCACGGCGGTACAAGAAATTAACAGCTGACATCACGCTTCCGCAGTAACAGAAGCTCAATCTATCTTTTCTGTATTTCAGTTCCTGTCTTGGCACGTACTTGGACCTCACCGTGACCGCACTATGGTCTGGGTTGCATTTGTCACTGTAGGGTGCATTGTAATGTCGACCATGCAGCCTAATATCGACATGTTCGGGCATTTCGGTAGAGCTGGGTACGGCTAAAATGGGGTTCTCCTTTCATGTGCACCTCGTGCTCTAATGTTTGCTCACTAAGGCTGTAGTTTTGAGCGTGAGGGCTGAGTATGTGGAGGCTCCTGGCTCAAGTTTGGAATGTTCAAAGTTCACGGCGGACGTAGTCTCGGGCTGAAGCTGATTGCTAGTAGCAACTTGCTACCCCAAGGTCGGATATCGTATCATAATTGACTGAACAGCGACTCCGCGGAGCGTTCCCCAGCTACCCACACTCTCGGTATCGTCAGTGTTGGCCAATACGTCTTCGCCTTCGTCGGACGAACGCGTTCTCCAAGCCAACTTGGCTGAGCCACGGCCCGTGCCAAAAGTCGTGTCTAAGCTCCTGCCGCTGCACGCTGCCAGAGTCGGTGGCCTTCCCCGTTCCTCAAGGTCCGGGTAAGGTCCGGCCTTGCGTCGATCCTCGTCGAGGCAACTCGGTGCTCACTCGAGGCCCGGCCATCGTGGTCAGTCTTGTTCAGTCCTCCTAGCGGCGCTAGGAGCTAGGCTAGCGCGGATACGGATGGTGTTGCGGCCATTCTTCATAGAGCAGCGGCTCGTGAATCTTTCCGTTTCCGGCCAGTTTTTACGGAGGGCCTACTCTGCCTTCGAGACCGCCGCCGCGCACCGCTTCTGTGAACTGAGGAAGCAGGCCGACGAGAGAGTCTTGGAGTTGAGAAGGTTTATAGCTGTTGAATATGCATCATGATGACCGATCATAAACATTAAAAACGAATTCCCGGGGACCCTCGGTGGGAGACCAGTGACTGTGGCAACACTGTTGATCGATATGAGCTGCTTGACGGACTTCGAAAAGGCCGCCGTGCGCGAATTTAGTGAGGGTGAGTTAGCGCTTCGAAACTGACGAATGCAACGCTCGGCTTGGGAGCATTGGTCACCAATGGTGTCTACTTTGAAGACCCTGTGGGTGAGCAAATGGTGGGTGCTCCTAGCCAACCAGAAAGGTTCACTTTGCAGCGAGCCAGCTGAGCTGGCCGGGTGGCGAGCTGGCCCAGCTCGCGTTACGGCCGCGCCTCGGAGGCCGCGAGTTACGGAGAGGGGCAAGATCTGACTATCTTCACGCTCTCTCGTTGTATTTCTCTGCATTTGAAATGAGTCTTTTCATGAACGAGAGTACTGCGTTTCATTCTCTTACGCACGTCAGCCTGACGTCGCGTCGTCAGAGTCAAACAACTTCTACCAACACCTCTTCGACGGTCGTTGTTATCGCTCTAATCACTGATTAGATTGCTCTTATCGCTTACCTTGCCTCCAGCTAGCAGTGTTGGTGTGATTTCAGGAGGTGCTTTGGCGGGTTTCCTTGCTGCTACTATGATAAGCGACATGCCGGATCAATACAAGCCGAGGTGAGAGCCAGCGATAAGTGCGCAGTTGTTCCCGTCGTTATCAACATGAGCGATTAACGAACTGCGATAAGGGTTATCGTTATCAATGGTTATCACATTCATACCGTTGATAGGGTTATCGGATAACCCTATCAACGGTATGAATGTGATTTTTCTCTCTTGCAATAAGGTGGTATGATGCTGCTCGGGTGGGTTCTGGTATCGCTCTAGCCTCGCTCATCGGCATATGCGGAGCCAAGATCGGCCTTTACACCCCAACATGGTGAGACTCGGCACGGGAAAAGAATGGGTGCGTACGCGGTGTTCCAGGCCTGTGCCCGACTGCGGCAGTTTGCTGACTCCTCACAAGTGGTAGCGACGTCCTACCTCCATCAGGATGGGTCAGCTCCGATCCCGAACTATGTATCGTATCGATTCACAATCATGTATGAGTATTTGATTTGAAGCTATTGTGGGCTTGGGTTTTGTGGAGTTCTCTGTCGCAAGGGGGCGATGCTCGCAACCCATCTCAAAAGCTTACGCGCCATGCCAGGAACGTAGAGTTACCTCAGGCGGAAGCACTACGTCCCCTTTGACTTGGCCCATTCTCCCGTCTAAACCTCTGGAACGTCGAAAAATATGTATGCACTCCATTGCGATACAAATTGGTCTATTCTACGGACAGCCATGCTTCTGGGATAAAGGCTGTTGGGATCATGGGCAACGGGCCCGTATCAGTTACGGTAGCGCAGGATCTTCACTTCTGGCATCGGCATTCACGAACTCTCGTGAAGACAGGCCTTCCTGCGGGGCCCCTTTCAAAACTTGGCCAGCTGGACTCACGCTGTTTCATGGCACTCCTGCTGCAACGACAACTGCGTCATCTACCGCGGGAGTTGGCAACAGCGAGCTACTGCACATCTGCGTTCAGCTACCCTCTTGGAACTAAGGTGAGAGGTTCTCTCACTTATCTTACAGTGCCGGAGAAAGTCATTGCGAGGACGGCCTTTGTCGACAGGTGTTGCCTGACTATCGGCGACTGGGCGAGGCAGCGGTCCCTAGACATGCCGGCATCATCGTTGCAGATGCCACGTGAGTCACGGAGGTGACCGCTCTGCCAGTAGCCTAGGGCTTCCTTCGAACAGATGGAACGTGGAAGTCGAACTTGATGCTCTTGCAGGGTTCCTTTGGATAAGACAGATTGGGCCTGTCATCGGCTGTTGGTTGTCCAGATACGACCTCTCGCTCGAAGACGTACTCGTTGTAGACGACATCCCGCCGGACTTCGCATTTTGTCGGATGCTTTCGGAGAACAGCGGCGATCTGAGAACTCGAGAAGGATCTCTGACTCTGCTCAACAGCTTGGGCCTCGGTCGATACAGCGCAGCAACTGTAAGGCAGATTTCCTTGTTTGCCGATGATCTCTCCTCGTCAGATCACTCGGTTGGAGGCACAGCTCGGCGTGGGTACGTTACAATGCGACGGCCCCGAGAAGATGTCTGAGACACTACGGAAGCGGAAATTTGACAAGATTGTGAGTCGGGAGGCTCAATGGACTACATCGCCATTATTCCATGCTCTCTCCCATCTTTCCTTTATCTGGTCGTCATAGGTTATCAACTTCCCCCACGCCCTACTGCCGAAGAAAATAGCCAAGGTCAAGGGTACCGCGGACCGGGAACAGGGTGATTAACATGACCACACTAGCAGGCGTCCCTTTGGCTGAGTTCTGATCGTTCTCTCGCCATACTTGCGCCGAGTAACTGGCAGCCTTTGTCAGTCACTTCTCATGGAAGAAAGTCCTCGAAGGTTCGTAATACCAATGAACAGTCCAGCACGGATGAGACCGGACTTGTGAGAGATGTGGAGCCCCCGTCCCTCAATCGATATCTCACGGCCACCTTTGCTACCGCTAAAGGCGCACTCCGCCATCCACATGGAGAGGTAAGCAAGAACTCGGCCATCGCGTGAGAAGTACCGCTTCGGCTCATCTCGGAGCAGCCCTGTCCGTCGAGAATAAAGTGTCAACGGCGTCTCGTTTCAACTTCGTTTCTTTGCCGAGCAAGCATCCCAATTCCAATCTGGTTCCCTAGTAGTGAGTCCCTACCCGTTGAACGAGCTCCGAATTGTTACGCTTTGGCCGATCTTAGTCTGGACGAAGGCTCCGGCATCACAGCTCATTGTTTCTTCTGAATCAGCTTCATCTGAGACTACTCCGACAGAAGACGTTCAATCGACCAGGACGGGCGTTAGAGCGAGCGGTGTATCATTCCGGTTTGGCATTGATACGGACGATTGACCTTGGGGCAGATGCGGGCCCAGTAGCAGCTCACTGTTCCGTTCTGCTCGACGTCACCCCTTCCAACTCAGGCTCTCTCCCGACTTGGGTACCGCCCCAGGGATCCGACGGGGAGAAAAATCAATCTCAACGAGTGCCTGACGCTGGTGTTCGGAGCGGGAGTGGACGGAGCATCACCGGACAGCTACGACGACTTTCTTGGAAAGTCTCTTATTTTGTGAACAGATTTCGAGTGCTGTCTGAGTTGGAAGAATTCGTTTCTTGCACCACTTTAGCTTACTGCTGGTACACCGTGTCATCGCTTACGCCTCACGTAGCTACGAGTGTTTCTGAATCTCGGATGCGCTTTGTTTGGTTTGCTATTTACATTCTCACGTGCCATGAGCAGACTGCCGAGCCAACATCCACAGAACCCCCGACTGAACTGAATAATGACGATATGCGAAGTAGAGAAAGATTTAACGAATCACATGGAACGAGTCAACGCCATCAATAAACTGGGTATTGAGTTCGCCTGAGTCGCTGCCAGCGGAAGATAGTTGACCATGACACCGTTGCATCTCTTCTGTGAATCTTGACGAATTCTTCGTTATCGAAACTTGAGCGGCGGGCGCATCAGCACATACCTGCTGCGTATGGTTCTTTCCTTTGACGATGGTATCGGTAGCACAGCAGGGAGATGAGGAAGAGATAGCAAAATCCAGTTGAAGTGAAATGTAGAACTCGACACTCTAGACAGCATGAGAGGAAGCGCTACAAGCACTGTGAGGAGGGATGAAGCCTATAACAGCAGGGGCAACCGCTGTATGGTCATAAACGCGCACTATTCATCAGATAAATCTGCCTAATAAAATCCGTCATATGGAACATACGAGACCTACACCAGCATAAGAATCAGTTGTGGCCAGAAGCGCTGTGCGGTCACCATCGCAGAGTGGGTTAGATGGGAATACAATGATGAGATCAATCTGCTTATCCTCATCCGTCACATGATGGATACAATAATCAGAGCGTGAACGAGACCTAGAGGATTAGAGTTAGAGGCTACGATGAGGCTCCTCGAGATCATCACTATGAGATTTAGTGAGCTGTTCCTTTCCGGGTGGCGAGCGGAAACATACTGAGCGGAATGGGAAACCGAGAACATCATCATAAACGAGTTGACCGTATATGAGCACTGCGAAACCAAATGCCTGTAGAATAGAGTACCAGGTGAGAGGCTCCCCCAGGTGACGATCGGTGCTTGTGTAGTGCCTGATACAGGATACAGAACTGTGTGAAACTCATCTTTAGAAGGTACCCGAACGTACATTAGAACGGATAGTATCCACACGGATACGGTTCTTGTAATTTGTAAGAATGATCTATGCACTGCTGATGCCTCTACTGTCACCAATGCAGCACTTATCTTGAATATGAAGAAAGCTGTGAAGAGGCCCGCTGCCAGGCTCATAAGGGTGGCAGACTCCCACAGCATCATCAGCGTATCACAAGTATTCTCTAGGACATTTCCAACATCATTTCCGGATACATGCTGCAGCAGCGGTAGGACGAAAGATGTCATCACGAGAGTCCCCCAGAAGCCCTCCACCCCCAACCATGAGCAGCGCGGGTAATGTGTGCGGCGGTTTCAAAAGATACTCCTCCACCACGAACTGAGCACCTCTCAGAAACTGGGCAGCCAGCACGAGACCGAGGCCGAGGGCTATATCAGTCTTCCCGGAACTGCTCGAGGTCCCTTTAGAAAGGATGTGCGCGATACCGACGGGGAAGAGACCGAATACGCAAATACACAGACCGACCAAGTTACTGTCTGTGAACCTCTTACGTAGGAAAACTCGGCGAAAAAGTGCCGAGAAAATGAGGACACTTCCCTTGAGGATTTGGAAAATCGATGTGGGAATGTAGACTAATGAGATGTTCTGTAGTGAGGAGCCGCAAAGGTCGCAGAGAGCGGGGATGGCTACAACGAAAAGCATCTTCACCTTCACGGGCCGCAGGCTTTTACGGTATCTTTCGAACGATAAAGAGACCAAGTGCACCAAAGCGGAGGTGAACATTGCCAGCGTTGTGACCGTTGTAACGAAACCTGGCTTGACGAAGAGGTGGGGAGCCGCGTCAGCGATACCGACAGACGAAGTCTGATACATTGTCTTCATGATAGTGTAGGTTGCGGTACCAGACAGAATACCAACCAGAAAGTATAGTAGGTAGCGAGACATGGATATCGAGCGGGCTACGGAGAAAAAGGCTCTAAAGAGCGCCATTGCTGGTCACCCCAACTCTGCGGCGGGAAAAGTGGATTCGATCCGGGAAGGTTCCACAGTTCAACTCGACTTTACGCGAGGCGAACGAAGATCTAAGGGAAGCATGTCCCAAGCGAGCCAGAACTACTTCTGACTGAAAACTGGTTAGCTTTGAAAGAATCGATCACACCGCGATGTACGCACGACATCACTTGCCGAATGCGCATGCGTGCACACTTCACACCACTGGCACTGTGCTGTGAGTGATCAATACTACAAATACATAATTTGCTTGAAACTTTGCGGCAGGTATTTCAGCGGCATTCATGTTTAACCACTTAGTTTGTGTTAAGGGAGTCGTACGAGAACTAACGATGGTAGGACCAGTCCACGATTGACGAACACGATAGGCCGGAAAGAGCCAGTATATGAAAAAGGGCAACTACGAGAATAGCTGACTCGTAAAGATCGATCAACTTCATATGTGTACGCGTATAGATTGGCGCGCCGAACCTAGACGGCTCTACTAACAACTCCAACAGTTTGCCATGAGCTCCGTCCGTTATCGTCGACCTATTCTATTATTCCTTCCCATTCATCATCACGCGGCAGTATTGTCTCCCCATACTTCAGCTGTAAACGCTGATATACTCCCCCATAGTGAATGTGCAAAATGAAGCCTGAGCATAGTGCGCAGCCACGCTAACGACGACATCAACGCCGGTGGATGTGCCATCGCGCCGAGCAGGACAGTATCGGCGATTCTCCAGGCCGGAAGACCGTAGGGTTGTGAGAGCAACATACGTTCCAGTTCTTTGCATGCCTCTCACCGAAGCGAGCCGGCTATGAAGCTACCGTTAGATTACATGGAACCTGTGCGGAAATACCACCACTGGAGGACTACCGAGGATTGGACCAACACAAGGGGCGAGGATCGGAGACGCAATTCAACTTTACAGCGCAAAGCTAAGAGAAAGTGAGTTAAAGAAGCGAAATAGTATCTCCTAAGGTAACAGCCTGGGTGCTCATCGGAGGTAGCTCTGGCTGTCTATTGATGGGGATGAAGGTCGCCACTGAATTGATCCATCTCCCGGTCTCCAAGGGCGCATCGTTCTGTCAAATTCTCCTTCTCGGTGTCGCTCATAGCAACAACGCGTCGTCGATTCTCACGATGGCCGAGCCAGAAGTCCAAACAATTGGTTTTTACTCCCTGAATACGAGCATGGCACATGCGAGATTCGGGAACATCGAGACAGGCGTTCGAATGAACCTCACCTTGTCGAAAGGATTCCTGAATTCTCTGTGGACTCTTCCCCGCCCCTCCTCAGGATCGACGCCGGACAGTCCGCCCGTGGCCATCATTCGCCAGAAGTGACCATATCTGACCAGTGGCGACCTCTGGCACCCTTCTCAGTGAGACTTGCTCAGCAGAGCGCTAGCTTGCTGTACAAGACTACCTGTGGAAGTTGATCATCTCGTTGGTGTACATGTTCTTAGCAACAACTCGACACTGGAAGAAGATGATGAAGGCCTCCCAAGGGAGTGTCATAACTTCCACTATGAACACAATCAACAACAACGGCTGTCTGCCCACCACGAAGGTAATCCAGCCCCACCAACCTGAACCAGGCGATGGCGCTCCCAACACGTCAAGGACTACGCCGAGATCTCAGCCTTACCAGAGTAATCTGTCTTCATGGCATCGGGTATCCTGCCCAGGCACTGCCATGCCACTATAATGTGGAAAAGTTGGATGAGAAATTCCGCCACGCAGAATACTATGAACAGCCGCTGGTTACCACCACCGACACAGTTGTTGAGCCAAGTGCAGTGATGATCAAAGTCGTCTACACAGCAGTCGCATATCTGACAAAAAAACGAGCTCTCCGGATACAGACGAAGACCCGTTCACTGTGAGGGGCTCCTTATCGCAGAGATATTTTGGACATTCAGAAGGACAACCATCGGCGTAGCGGCAGTCGGACCAGGACGACCGACGGATGCTTACGGGGCAGTGCTTCGTCCGGAGTCCTTTCCAGATCCAACAAGTATGGCACACTCGAGAGGGGTCCATGTTAGCAACATGCTGCCCTGAAATCGCTGACAGGTCATGATCCATGACGCTGTCGAAAGTCTCTCTCCGGAAGGCAAAGGCAACTATCTGAGAAGAAGAACAACCGTCGCTTCGCTACAGCAAGCGGTATAAAACCCTACCTTTTCAGAAAGCTCCTCCACCGCGGAGTGCCCTCTAGCCCGTTTGGGGCGCCTTCCAGGGTCGCCGAAAACTAGTACTGCAAACATTAGTAAACAGACTGGAGCCAGGACCTGAAGCGTGAGAGCTCGGCCGGTCGTTGCCGCTGTCAGTCACCTCAGCTATGATGTATGACACGGGGTGCCAGGTCGTAACCGAGGGGGACGAATATCGAGGAAGAAGGAGGAAATCCAGACAAGGGCGACTAGAGCGTAGAAGCCAGGGAAGACCCACAAGGACTGAACGGGAGGAAGACGTAGTCATATTGGGAAGAGTGCTTCGCTCCACCTGTTTGTCGCCAAGCAGTGACATCCACCACGGCACACGAGCCTCCTTCGCGATGAGCTCATCATCAAGAGCGGCCCTGGCAGGCATATGGGAGTGGCCCTCTTCCATATCGTTCTGAATGACCTCCTGAAGGACACAACATAAGCGGTGGAGCAACTTGCCGAGGCTGGCCTACCGGCGTGGCGGAGCTCGGGCCGCTAGCTCTGACGGTGAGTTCATTGGCCTCCTCCAGCTGTCGGTACCCTCGTCTCTGTTTACTCTTGTGCTTCACGATGGATTTTAAAATAGAATTCGCAAGGAAGTTGTTTTTCTGAAGAGGATGTCCTTCCGATCCTCCCAGCGGCACTCTTCCCTCCACCTGCTTCCTCGCGATGTCGAGCGGTGTCTCATCACTGTTGTTTTTAGCCAGTGGGTTGCAACCCCTTGCCAATCAGGAAGTCGCATGCCTGATCAAAACTACTCTCATCCTCGCCATAACGCTGAGTTAGTGACGCCCCGGAATTTGAGTTTGAGGCCGCACGAAGGTTACAGTATTGTAACATAATCATGACGGCAGGAGGTGCCGAGGGACCCCATACGCAGCACTCAGTCTTGGAGAGGACAGAGGAGAAGTGAGCTCACCTCTGGCCATTGGGAGATGGTTGCTCGGTGGAGAGGGGTCATGCCCTGGTTATCTTGTTCGTCCAGGGGCAGGCCGAAGTAGTCCAAGTAGCGCAGGATGTTCACATACCCCTGAGGAGGCGTATGTCGAGGAGGTACGGAGAGGTGGACTCACCTTGTAGGCAGCCCAGTGGGCCGCCGAGCATCCGGTTTGATCACGCTGGTCTAGGAAAGGGCTGAGGTCACCCTGCTGTTGGCACCAATAATGGAGCAACAACAAGGCCAACAGCTGGTTGTGCTGCGATGCTAGTATCACACCATTGGCCTGAAATAGGTAACATGGGAAAGCACAACAACGTTTATGACGATGCAGAAGACGATACTCGGTCAAGAAGAAGGAGATCTAGTACTCCGGAGCTAGGGCTGATGAATCACAGTCTGGCGGATGTCCTAGCCCACGTAACTCGCTACAGTTGAGCGGGAGAAATGGTAAGCCCCATGAGGATGATGCTTGGGAATTACTTTGAGGGAGTCGGCCGCGGCGAGAGATGCCCCTCTGGCGTAGAGGGACGCCATGCTCCTGAGGTTGCCCTTGATGATGGCCCACATGAGTGGTGTCTGTAGGTTACTCGCCTTGGGGTCCGGACCGACGAGGGTGTCGAAGTCGGGTAGGTTACAAAACGCTCTGTACAGAAAAAGATTTTCCTCCTCCGTCCGCTCCGCCGTTGACCTACTCTATGAAATTGAAATCATCCACCAGCGCTGCCCAATGCAGCAGCGAGTGGCCCTCGTCGTCTCGAGCAGTCAGTATCCTGCACAAGCCAACTTTGGAGTTCTCGCATCACCAGCAGCTTACATGTGAGGATCCTCCTTCCACTGAGGCATGGTCGATATCTCCTTGAAGCAGGAAGTCCTCGCCAAGTAGAAGAGGCGGTCATGGTCCGATATCTCCTTCGCGGGGACTGCTGTGGCGATGGCTGAAGCACAACTCCTACAGTCAGCTGACGAGTGTGGCGAATCCTCGAGGGGGCGAATGATGCCGCCCATCTTGGGAGAGGCTTCTCACCTGTTTTCAGTCCTGGGTCAGCGTGCTCAGAGTCAATCACCTGCACGCTCTCGGAGGGCACGACGATGACCTTACGCTCCTTGGGAGCAGCCCCTGCGGGTGGTGTGCCTAGAAAAACGGAGCCGAGTTCTCAGCATCAACTATGCAATGGTAATCCTAGTACGCTAGTGGTAAATATCACACTATCCGATCAGTAGTATTCACAGCAGTGGAACCACTGAGCGTGCCTACCATCTTCTTTCCTCTCCCTCGTTGATGTCTCTACTGGGGAATCTTCGCGCTGCGTTGCGTCATCGGCGGTTCCCTCCCGTGGCTTTGAAGGCAACGGCGGCAATACCGTATCTTCTATACTGTCCAATGGTGACTCGTCATCCATTCTCTTCCTGGGGGTTCTCTTCACAAAATCTATACGCGTGCAGACTCAGAGCGGTGCCAACTTCAACACGACGATCACGGGAGAAATGTGGTAGAAACGTTCAAGTTGATGATGGTAAATACGTGTGGAACAGACGTTAGCGACTTGATCTCGCCCAGCCGGGAACTAATCAGCTCGGTCCAGCCGCATGCGCTTCTTCTGCTGCTCTTGTCGCATGCCTTCCTTAACATACCTAACACTCGGGACCGTCACTGCGCCACGAAATTCGTGCCTCTGGCTGACCTCTTCTTGCGGTTCTCCTTGGCGTTGTCCTCTCGAATGACATCAACCTCATGCTGGGCCGCCTTCTTCTTCGCCCACCTTCTCTCATTCGCCTACAGACGGACTTCACAATTCATCCACAGTGACTCTATCCCTCACCTCCCTGCGCTGCTTCGTGCGCTGCTGCCGAATAGTGTACAGCCTCTGGAGCAGGGACGCCACCTGAAAGGGATACACCATAATAGAGATCCAAACTTGCCCCTTGCCCTAATAATCGCGATAACACTCGAGTTGCCCTACGTCCTTGTCCTCTTTACTGCGAACAACAGCAGCCTTCTTGTCGAGCTTGGTCTTCTCCTTAGCCTCTTGTACCTGAGAATAGACGACTGAATATCGCCAGGGGTACTCCGACCCATCAACCTACCTTGGCCTTGCTCTTGAATGGCAGCTGCTTCTTAAGGGAGTCCGGTATGTTCAACGGCGTGGATCTGAAAAGTGCCCTTGCCGAGGATCGATCCGGAGACCTTTCGCTTACTTCCTATCGACTCTCTCCTGTCTTCCCTGCCCATAGCTAGAGTCCAGCTTGTTCGGTATCGGCGTGTTGGTAGCCCTCCGTAGCTCCGCAATGGTCCTCATCCGTCGCCACTCCGGTACGTCCAACATTGGGGTTGTAGAACTTCGGCAGAGGGACGTTGACCCAAGCCTTCAGCATCACCAAATCCGACATCTTGATCTTATCCTCGAACCCCGCACGGAAGTCGCCATTGGCCTTATGGGCCTTCTTGATTTCACCACGAATACCCGACACCGTCTGTATCTTCGCACCGATGCACTTGGAGACCTCCAAATCGGAGTTGAACATTCCTGACGGAGAGCTAGAGGGACAGCCGCAGGCCCTCAATAAGACTTACCCTTGATGAAGGCGGTGTTCTTGAAGACCTTCGTCGGCTCTCCTACCAGCTTAAGTTTCTTAACGATGTCGAACTTTTCGGCCGATTCCATCACCTACACGCCCGACCGGCACTATCAGACGGATGACTACGGAGGCTAGCCTCACCTGTCCTGTAAGAGCGACCCTGTAGCTGGGCACGGCCTTCCAGTTACGGATAGCCAAGACACCAGTATTAGGGGCTATACTGGGACCGTACACTGTAGCGAGGCAATGCATATGCTCCGGGGTGTATCTACAGCAGAGGTATACCTCCATACTCGTTCAGTACTCTTCCAAGGCATCACGAATGGAGCGAGCATCATAGAGCATGCGGAAATCGGGCATCAGACCAGACACTGTCTCTGTCGCTTTCTCATTCAGCGTTTCATTTCTATTCGAGAGCTCTCGAATGACGAGGATTCCGAGTACACCAGCGGAGCAGCAGTCTGACTTCTAATGCAGGATGAACTTCGCTTCGCTCATTCGGGATTCCTCTCAGAATGTGAGGAAAATGTTCTTGTATGAGTGTTAGACTACCGAATGGGGAGGTTATAATAACCTCTCCATTCAATCTGTCAATAATCTGATTACTGCCCTGCCAGAGGGGTCCAGCCGGGCATATCTTTGTGCTCCGTCAGGCACCACCATTAGCTTACTTCAACATCCTAACACGGCTATGATTCCTGTCCTCCAAAGCATAGACTGGCAGGCCTTGGAATCTCCTCCACCCAACCGAGAACAGCAGCACGTCCCGCGTCTTGAGAATCTTCGGATGCCACCGATGTCGCTTGACCTGAAGAACGAACCCACTGCAACCATTGTGAAGCTGTTGCTGCTGCTGCCTACCCTCATCTGGATGAAGCCCATCTTCATCTCACTGGGCAGCAAGGAGCCCAAGATCAGCGGCCACTTTCTCTCCTTCAGAGCCTCCACGGACTCCGCTGGCACGTTCTCGAACACCAGCTGGGGGAGGACGGCGAACGTAGTGGACTCCATGCACGACCGAGTGGGCTTACCTTCGCGTAAGTGCCGATGGCGAGAGTTCCATCATCAGCACTGAAGTCCCGGACCTCGTCCAACTCCGATTTCGTAGCCACCACGCCCTTCAGGCGGGCAGTGTCCTGTTCACCAGTCTATCCGCATCGACATCAACTCCCGCCACTACCTCATCCTCCTCCTCGTCATCAGCCCCCTTAGACTCCTCCATAGCCGCCTTCTCCTTAGCCTCAGCGTTGGCTTGTCGCTCAGCCTCCAGATCCATGCCGCCCTCAGCGCTGGTCGAGCCACCCTACCACAACCATAACCCAGCACTACTTCTACTTCAATCGGAGTACCTTGATCTCCCCCTCCTTCAAGCTCTTTGGTGATATTCTTGGCAACAAAGAATCTTCTGCATCTCAACTGTCTGATGTAGGCCTCCGATTCCAGCTGCTGTTCTTCCTCATCCTCGTCGTCAGCAGACTGTGCTCTGCCGGCCAGGAAGGGCCCCCTCGGCTTCGATGTATCCACATCATCATCAACCTCGCCCTCCAAGTCCTGCTCATCCTCGTCCTCGTCGTCGAACAGCTGCACCTTCCCTTCCTCCTCGGGAGCCTTCTCCTTCTGAACCGGAAGGACGGAGTCATCCCGAGCGTCTCCCCAGCTTGGCGCGCAAGGAAACCCTTCCATCGCCAGCGCGCTACGTGCTGAATGTCATGCCCGCATGCGTGAGAGTGTAGATAGAACATAAGAATTGAAAGGCAGTACACGAGTGTTGATCGCACTCACTCTTGAGGCCTCGATAACACTGGCGGCCACAGCACACCCACCTTCCCACTACCTTCTCCCTAGGCAGGCCAGCAGCACTACCATCTCCATAGACAAGGGCGTCCCATTGCGCCGAGGTGAAAGCCGACGAGGGGCTCTCCTCATCATCTTCCTCATCGTCGCCTGCCTCGAACCCCCGAGCCACAGCGTCAAGCTTGTCGGAGACCTCCAAGAATGGATTGACGTAGTCCCCCTCTTCCTCTTCCTCCTCCTCGTCATCATCAGATCGGTCCTTATCATCCTGAATGGAGATGCGGTACACCTTACTCAGCCGAGAGTGTCCATTGCTCTGATCTAAGCCCTCCCACAAGCCATCGATGCCTCTGATATTTTTATGCTACTACAGCGACCACAATAGCTCGGCCCCAATCATTCGACAGAGTCCATCCTACAGCGAGCTCGGCTCACACAGCCAGAAAAATAGAGAAGGATTCTGAATAACTTCGCGCGAATGATTACAGTCCCGATGGCGCCCGGCTAACTGCTGCGGTACAATGCCCTCCTAATTCCACCAAACCGAAAAGGCAAGAACGTGTAGCACCTCGTCCCAGTCCTCTTCTTCTTCCTCATCCTCAGCAAGGCGTCTAGTAGGCGGGACTTGGGCCCCTCCAGCCACCAACGGCATAGGTGCTTCTCTATCGTCGAGATCCAGATGGACATCCTGCAGTTCTCGGACCATCTTCACAGCCTCACTAGGGTCCATCTCTTCATCTTCCTCCTCATCATCACTCGACACCCCTCCATCAGGGCCCTCATCGTCGGTGGTTTCTAAGCGCAACCGAGCCAGTCCCAATCCAACCTCCTGCCAACCTTACTACCATCATCCGCATCATCGTCTTCCTTCCTAGTGAAGCTCTCCTCAGCCTCCCTCGTGTTGATGTACATCGCCTCCGAAGTCCACGGTTATGTGCTGGTGCTCACAGTAGGGCGCGTAGAGGTTCCTCTGCTTGTCGCTTAGCGTCCTCAACGCCAGCCCCTTCATCTTGGGGTTCTGGTTGGTCGGAGGAGGGCAGGGATCCAGGGCCGCAGCCGCGGATGCCGCGGGGAAGTCTCCAACTCCCGCTATGTGGAAGGCCTGGCCCTCAGTGCGCAGCCGGCACCCCGACACGTAGCCATAGAGCGCGAGCGTCCTGGTATCGCTATTGGGGACGAGGGTCTGATCTTCCCACCGGTGAGCGACCATGTAGGAGTGGTCTTGGCGCCATGACAAAGGCGCGAACTTTTGGATGGCGATGAACCTGAGGACGCAGGTGCACTGGTTTCCCGAGAGAGCAGCAAAGAAGGAGTACCTAGCCAGGTTGGTCACCTCGGTCTTGTTGTAGCGAGAGCCGCTGTACTGGATGCCGCTGAGGTAGAACATCTTGGCACCATCATACAGTTCCGCCCAGAATCGTGCTTTGTATCGCTTCTTCATTTTACGGATGCCTAGGAGCGATACTGTAAGGTAATCCGGGCGAGGCGATACCTACTTTTCGATTCTTTGAACCCGTCCAAGTGTGTTAGGATGCCGAGTACTCGAGGGAAGCCATGGACCTACGGAAGGCAAGATCAGGAAGAAGGAGGAGACAAGGTGTCACTTACCTGCATGATGTTGATGAACTCGAAGGTCTCCATTTCGAAGCCTCTGGCGGCGTCTACCATTAGTAAAACCTGAGAGGCCGGCAACGTGTTGCCGATGATACAACGCAGCAGCCGAAATACCAAGTCTGCCACTTTTGCCAAGTCTATCATGGCCCGCATGTCGTTTGCTGGACACTCTATGAACGTCAAACGACGGTTGCGGCCAGACACCACTGTGATGGGGCCTGTGCGAAAGAGGACAATCTCCTCCCCGGCGGTTCCCCTTTCGAATCCTCGTACCTTCTATGGTTGCTCCAAGCGTCGTCTTGGTGTAGTGCTTCACCAGACTTCGAATGAGCGTCGTCTTTGCCGCAACCAGGTGGCCCCTGTACTACCACTACATATCTGCAGCAACGGCGTCAACTTCGGACTCTCCTATCCTGTACAGGTCCCTATTTGCTGCTTACGGTGGCGCTTCTACTCCCTCTGGGCGCTTGTCCATCTTCTCTATTTTCTCCCTTTTAGCCTTCACATCGAGGCCTCTCTGTACACGGCGTTGGACACTGTGAATTCCACCAGAGAAGGTGAAGGCTTTCGGGTTGTGCCGTTCGACATTCGTCTTCTCTCTTTTCTTTTTAGCCTTCCCACCTACAGTAAAGACTAGTTTTCCCCGATCATGCAAGGCGAGTCATAACAATTGTAATGCCTTCCTGCGTAGCATCGTGCAAGGCCCACGACGAGATCATTGTGAGGGAAACGCTTAGAGGCCAATAGGTCCAGCCACGTCCAAGTATCGACAAGAAGAGAGAAATAATTCGAGAAAGATCACGCAGGGACTGACACGCTTATCCGTCGACAAAAACACCGTATACGCATTGGCGGGTGCCCTGCTGAGCACAGGCAGCAGCCTTTACTACCTGAAGTGGGCTTCCTATGCGCCTTGGCGGCTGATTGAGATCCTCCTCCGTCCATGAAGGCAGGAGAGAAACCAAACTGCAGAGGATGACCGATAGCGGAAGCGAGTGACGTCACCCTAGCGGTACAATGCTTGCGCACACAGGGCAAAAACCGAGAGACTAGTTTCTGGCCTAAGGGGATCATTCTGAACAGTGTAAATTAGTACCCTTGCCAATGAGGCACCAGCTGCAAGAGGCTCCTCCCCACGTGTAGCATCGCCACCTTAGCTTAGTGGTAGAGCGTCTGCTTCGTAAGCAGAAGGTCGTCGGTTCAATCCCGGCAGGTGGCTTATTTCTCACTTCTCGAGCTCCTAGATTTCCGGGCACGAAAAACATGCGTTGAGCGTTCGATGCTTTCCGTATCCAGCAAGCACGACTTCCGTTGTGATCCCAATGACGCTGCGCTTCATCCTCTGTTTCGCGTCCTTACAGTGCCGAATTTTAGTGCCGCTTTGACACTGACACGTATTACGGGCTCGGCAGGCTTAAATGATAACAGTAGCGGACTCGCATAGACTTCACAACCACTTGCAGTTGTTCGATCTCTCCGAGTGTGTTGCCTTCCGACAACCCGCTCAAGCTGCTGCTGGCTTCACCTTCTTCGTGACTCCTACACGCTGAAGTGGAAACAACGACGAGTTCTATCTCCCGTTGGATTCGCAAGCAATTAACCGAGAGATCATTTGATGGGCACGAAGGTGACGTTCCTCCCGACTAGCAGCCCCGTGGCTCCAGCTGCAGCGAAGCTTCGAGGGGACTACTTTCACGTTCAATAGGAGACTCTCAGGTATCACCAGTGAACGGAATATCAAAAACCTCGACAATGGCATATTCAAAGAGAAAATCTGTGCGAGCTGTGACTACCCACTTTGAGGGCCGACGCTCCCTTCTAGCGTAACTGGGCAGGTTCGGTCAGTGTGTCTTGGACGATTCATGGCTGATCAGGGTTCCGTTCTTCAAACGGAGACCGTGGGTGTTGCGAACGGCATCTCGAGCAGCACACTCTTTTACCTTCCAAACCATCATGAACATTGCTCTACTCATTGCACTGTTTCTGCCGGACTGTTGGGTGAGCCGTCACTGGATATGGCCTCCCAAAGCCCACGCCTCTCCTCAGACTTTGTTCGACATCGAGAACAGCTACCAAGTCCTCGATCACATCCTCATCGTTATATTCGTCCTTTTCGTTGTGGAAATGGTCGTCCTCTCACTCGAGCACTCGCAAGTAGGGATCAACATGCCAACGCTTCGCCCGCAGAACGACCCTGGCAGATACTTGGGAGGGTTCTTTTTCATTATGGACTTCATTGGAGCATTCTCATTATTCCTCGATATTTCTTGGGCCCTCGGTGACAACGACCAGAGCCTAAAATGTGAGAATGCGTCATTCTTCCGGGGGCGGGCGGATCTTCCTTGCTGTCAGTCAATTCTGGTGTCGGCTCCAACGTCGTCCTTCTCCGTGCCGCCCGTACTACCAAACTCGGCGCACGAGCTGGACGGATAACTCGGATTATGAGGTTGCTCAAGTGGCTGCCTGGAGTCAGCAGTATCCAAGACGAGAGTGCTGGCACAGCCAAAGTACTCGAGATACAACGCGCTCACAGGCAGGCCTGGTAGCGGCGCCCCTTCCTCCTAGGTCCTCGGATCGCGGCTGATCAACGCACTCTCTACTAGAGTTTCGATGCTGACGATTGGCCTGGTGATGGTCTTGCCGCTCTTTGACGTGATGAAGTAAGGCTCGGATATCGCCATCAGTTTGGTCACCATCCGAATAGCAAAGTAGACAGTCGAATGAGAACTGTTGTCGTGAAGGTATCCGGATGAAGACCATTCGATGCAAGCTTGGACCCAGCAGTTCGCCAGCCATATTCACATGTTTGGCGATAGCTACATTGGAGGAGGGTGGGCCGTCTCCATCGTCTAGGCTGCATAAAGTTGCTGCCGATGGGCAGGTCCTTCAACCAAACTGTTGCTGAGTTCCTCGATTTCTACGACTTCCGAGAATACAAGCCAGTGGCGCTGGTCATAGAGCACTCACCTGCTGGCCTAGTGTATGCGGAGACCTTCGCTGATCCACCGAATAGGATATCCAACGAGCTTTGGGTCACGAGTTACGGTTACGTTGGTACGAAGGTGCAGGCCATGTTCGACTTTACTTCGGTCAGTAAGACAGAGGCCGGCATGAACATAGCTTTAGTGGTGAGAACATACCGCCCCTGGGATTCGATCCTGGGACCCCTCACGTTCCCAGGTAACGGTCATTATCGTTATGTTACTCTCGGCAACCCTGCTCAGTAACAGCGTATCGCAAATAGTGAGTGACTGTGTTTATATCTGCGCTGCGCCACGAAATTGTCGCACCTTGATAGGTGCTGTCGCCGCTGGAGGGGCTTTTCTGTCGGGTCAGAGACATGGCCAAGAATATCTTCAAAACGGTCAGTCAGATTAGCAAGGTTGCCGTGGAAGAGGTGGGCATGAAGGAAAGATATTCTTTGCTGTGCGCGCATATCTTTGTCGTTCCAGCGACAAGAAGAGGAGAAAGCTGTGAATATCGACTACAACGACGAGGATCTAGAAGACTCAGGAGCGTTCATGAGCGAGGCATCGGTGGGAAAATGGCTGTCGCCGGGATCGAACCAGGGACCTGTCGAGTCGGCCTAGGTCCTCGAAGCTGTGGTAGAAAAGCTGGCAGTCCTGTCGGAAATGTTCGTCGCGAAGCAACCCGTGGATGAGGAGGCCATGAAGAACCTCGGATCAGACGATCTTGCCGTTCTGGATATGATCACCCAGAATCAGGTGTCCCGGAAGAGCGCTCCCGCGTTCCTCATCATCGGCGGCGCTGTTGTCAGGCGCGTAAGGCGAGCTTGGATAAGGAGGGACTTGCCGCAAAGATAAGACGGAGTAAAAACGGAATCTCCCCTCTCTAGTGGAAGGGCTTGTATTGGTATCACTTATAGGGACAACAGAATCTACAAACCTTCGTGGCTGATCTGGAGAAAGCTGGACTGCTGGACTCCGCCCTGGCCGACAGTTGGCACTATGATGTCTTGGAACACAGTGATGAACAGAACGATGCACTACTGAAGTCGGGTTAATTTCGTGGCGCGTGACGATGGCATTCGATACCTCCTGCAGGTATATCTTTTTCGGATCGGAGCTCTCCTATTTCATTAACGGCTTAATCACGTTGGATGTTTTCGAGGTGGTGCTTTTGACACTACCCCTCCTCCCTCGCACGATGGCGAGTTTTTTTAGGTCTTCTTAGCGAGGGCTCGGCTGGCTTACTTGGACAACCCTTACCATAACTGGTATCATGCGGTTGACGTCACCCACACCGTATACAGGTCAGTGACGGTGGAATCTTTGTGGATTGGCTCGTACACGAATACTCGGTCGAAGATTTCGACCGTATATTCTGTTCGTCCACTGTTGTTGTCGATCAATGGCCGACTGTGAGGGCAGTACTCGTGGTCATACTCTAAGTGCGCGTGAATCTGTTCTTTTCCTCGAGGGTTTTCAGCATTGAATTTAGAAGGGACTGCTTGGGTGCAGTCTCTGCCTTTATCGTCGTCCCTCTTAGGTACATGGCCCTCGCCAAGAGCATGGCATTCCTTCAGCCGTTGGACTGTCTAGCGGTACTGCTAGCCGCAGTGGTGCATGATATCGGTCATCCAGGGGTCAACAATCCCTACCTGATCGAGACCGCCCACGAGCTGGCCCTTCGGTGATGATGGGTGGGCAGCGAGATCGAGGGTGGAGGTGGGCTGGTGTCAGGTATAACGACAAGTCGCCGCTAGAGAACATGCACTGTGCGCGGTTTTTCGAGCTGTGCGGGGAAGCCGAGGCTAATGTCCTTCAAGAGCTATCCAAGCAGCAGTAAGGAGCTGGTCAGTCTCTGAAGGAGGGATGGTTGTCTTGCTGCCATTGTTATAGCGAGGTTGGATCGTTAGGGTTCGTAGCCGCAGGGATTTCCTATCTTCCGATGTCGGGAAACCTTCTCGCTATCTCGTGGTGTTGGCCTGAAGGTACCGAGACGTGCGGCGGATAATGATCGAGTGCATCCTTCACACTGATAACGCCCACCATTTCGAGATGATAAAGGCCTTGCAAATGCTCTATCAACTCAACAGAGAGGTAACGACGACGACCAATGGAAGTGCTCCCTGTCAAAGCCCGAGTCAGAACAGTCGAGCAGCTCGAACGTAGCGCCTCTGTCCTTTCCTTCGAGTATCTTGAGAAATCGCTCTCATTGAGTATCTTAAGAAACCCCTCCGGTTGAGTATCTTGAGAAACCCCTCCGGTTGAGTATCTTGAGAAGCCCCTCCGGTTGAGTATCTTGAGAAGCCCCTCCGGTTGAGTATCTTGAGAAGCCCCTCCGGTTGAGTATCTTAAGAAGCCCCTCCGGTTGCGGTTGAGTATCTTGAGAAGCCCCTCCGGTTGAGTATCTTGAGAAGCCTTATGCGAGGAATTGTTATGTACTTGATCTCTCTTGTTAGATCGTGGACGAGGGTTACGATGCGGACGAGGAGGAATGGTCGGCCGAGTGTGTAGCATTGTTTTCCACCAACGACGTAGTGACGAGGATACAGCAGCGTAGCGTCTTAGGTCGTTGACGGGCTCGATGCTCAGGTTCGTATGACTCTACTTCAACTGTTCCTTCACGCAGCAGATATATCGAATCCGACTAAGCCGTTCAAGAGCTGCAAGGCTTGGGCTAACAGAGTCCTCGATGAGTTCTTCGCCCAGGTGACAACGTGGCCGACTTTCTATCATCGACTGGCATGTTTTCTATGTCTCACACCGGCATAGAGAGAGTGCTAGTCGTACGAGTCACTCGACACTAATAGGCTCTCGTTTTTCGTTCAATGTCCGCAATAGGGTCCGTCTCCGATGGTTGATGGCGCATAGAGCATAGTCCTCGGGAGGGATGTTGTTCGTCTCTCAGGGTGACCTCGAGAAGGCTCAGAACATCCCAGTCCAGATGCTCAATGATCGCAATACCGTCTCGAGACCACACTCTCAGATCGGCTTCCTAGAGTTCTTGGTGGCGCCTCTGTTCCTGCTGCAGGTAGAGGAGGCGCAGGTTCGATCCCCGGGGCGGCGACAACTCAAATCAGGTGCAACTACTGCCATCCCTGTACGAGTCTGACAACTACCTCGTCAATAACCTCGCACAGTGGGCTAACGAATGGGCCTTGGAGACCTCGGCCTCGGTGGAGGATATGCAGAAGGTGTGGTACCGCTAATCCCTTCTTTGAAGGCATCCTCACATTCTCAGGTCCTGGATCGAGTTAATAAGGTTGGTAATACTCATGCAGCGGAGCACAGTGGCATAGTCTATACTCCTCCAAAGGAGCTTATGAGGCTCATAAAAGTAGTGGTAGTAGCCGTCTACGTCAAGCAGCAGCAGTCGAGTATTGTTATGGCTGAGGGGTGGCTGTTATGATTTCAGGAGAGAAGTTGAAGAGAGTCAAAACTTGTCCGGTCCAATGGCTTCCTGCCAGCATGTCTTGTTGTGATTACTTATGTTGTTCGCCGCTGTAGTGTGTCGAGTTAGTACCAGGTGGTGGACGGTGGTAAATCGATTACCGGGGCGAGCGCGATTGTAATCGTGGCGATGTGTGATTTGGCCCGAACGTCGAGTGTTTCTTCTTCCGAATTCGTTTCCTGAGATGTCTACAAATGCTTCTCGGCCGTCATCGGCGTCGCAGTGCGACCAGAAGGGGAGCTCGGAAGGGCACCGCTGGTCCGGAGCGGGGAGTCGAAGCATCCGAGGTAATCTGTGGGTGTTGGTGAGAAGTGTTGATCAGCAACAATGGTCTTTGGCGTTACTTGCAGGCTGACACGGTTTCTCGGAAGGAGGTGGGCAAGTTTCTGGAGGGCGATGATGGTGATTTTTCCAACGGTAGAGGTGGTGGCGAAGCTGATGAGGATGTTGGGGCGGCTTCTAGTGTGTAGGGATGTACTGGATCTACTGTGTGGTTTGTGATGCGTGTTACTCAGACATAGTTATAACGACGAGGAGTACACGCCGAGGAGCCGCTCGTCGTCATCGTCACCGTCCTCCTGCAGTAGTAGCAGCTACAGTGATATGATAGACGACGATGATGAGATGGGAGAAGAAGAGGAGGTGGATGAGCAACACGAGGAGGAGGATGACGACGACGAGCATGGGGAAGGATCGCAATAGTAGTCACTGGGGAGGAGTACTTCTCCAGGATGGACATCCCAACTCTGTATCAGCGGTGGTACTGATGGCGGGGATTACACTGAGTCTGATGATGAGGGCGCTGAAGGGTATAAGAAGGGAGGGTACCATGCAGTCCATCTGGGGTAGGAGACTTCGATAGGACAGCAACTCGGTGTAGCGTCTCCGGTGTTGTTAGGGAGATCTACAATGACCGGTATAAAGTGCTTGCCAAACTCGGATGGGGCCACTTCAGTACGGTATGGCTGTGTGAGGACCTGGACTACACGAAAAAGATGGAAAAGGAGATTTCCGAGGGTAGTGGGAGATCAGTCATGGTGGTGTGAATCCGTCAAACTGGGGAGACGTCCATCGATTTGCCGGGTACTCGGTCATCTTTCGTCGTCATAGGAGCTAGAGGGTCGGGCGAGATCGTTGGCCATGGTCGACCAATGGGGATAACACCGAAGTAGGAGCAGACGGTGGGGGTCGATCGGAGGAGCCTGGCTCGCGGTAGGCGATATGTGGCGTTGAAGATTCAGAAGTCGGCGCCGCACTACACGGAAGCTGCATACGATGAGATTGATATTCTTAACGAAGCGAAGAAGAGGAAGTAAGGCGGGCCCTGGCACGGGGTGTGTCGTCATAGCGGTATGGGGCCTTGTGTGCAGGTTCGATCCGAGATGGGTGGGCAGCAAAGGTTTGAGGAGGGATCTCTTGCCGCTGAAGGCGGTAGGAGGACTGAGGGAAAGCTTTAATGGGGTAGAAATAGGGGCTGTGGGGATCGAACCTTCGCGGGCGGACTGTTGAAAATCCTTGTTAGGTTGTTTCGTTGGTGGATTCATTCACGACTGTTGGCCCTAATGGACGCCACGTGTGCATGGTTTTCGAGCCTATGGGCCCCAATGTAGCCCGGAGGGGAGGCGGGGTCGTGGTAGGAGGTCGTGCACCAGGTACTTGCTTTGATCAAGAAGTTCGACTTCAAGGGAGTCCCTCTGGACATTCTCCGGAAAGTATTGCTGATAATGTCGATGTTTGCATACCACACCATCCGCAACTCCTGTCAGGTGGCCTCACATACATTGATTGGTCTCGATTACCTGCATCGAGTCTGCAACATAATTCATACTGATCTCAAGCCTGAGAACGTAAGCAGCAGCGCGAGTCTCTGCTTGCACCGGTGTTGGAGTCAATCACCAGACAGCAACCGAGGGGGATCGCTACGGAGTAGTTGAAGGTGTGGTATGGAGTAAAACCTGTAGTTGTAGTGTATGGTGGTTAGAAGTTATTTGAAGGATTTAACGGGGGAAATCTTCGCCACTCAAGCGATGACTGACCGGATCTCATGCGCTCACGAGTGGACCACAACTTTGCCTGTTGAGAGAACTGCCACTGACGCATCAGGACCACCCGAGGGGGACGAGGGCGGTTGGATTAGGTACTTGTGTGCTGTCCGAGAAGTGTCCCTGTTGACAAGCATGGTGTACCGCTGATCGCCGGACAGTGGTTGTCTGGGGAAGGCAAGCCGGAGCAGCAGCAGGAGGAGGAGGAGCGAGGTACGGAGGTTGATCGATGGCGTGCTTGCAGTGTTGACGCCGGGCACTAGATACGGAGAACAAGGGTCACGCAAGGGGTCAGGAGAGTACCCCTCATGAGCGCTTCATGGCGGTGGCTGATTGTTCACCCAGCGACGTTGAAGACCGTCCTAAGGGCGCTGATGGTGGTAGTACTCGATGGGGTGGGGTCGTGTCTACTATGAGCCCTGTGACTTGTGCTACTTGTGTATTGGGATTTGGTCTGGCTATGGTCGTGAGGGTAAAGGGAGAGCTCGGACTGGGTCTGGCTTCAAATTAGAAAGTTGTTTCCAGGGCTCGCTGAAATGATGGCTGCCGTGAGAATCCCTTGGGAGAATCTAGATCCAGGTGACCTGAATCGCCCGCTGACTAAGACGGAGAAGAACCGGCTGAAGCGTAGGAAGCAGAAGGAGAAGCGGAGGGCTGCAGCGGCAGCGGCCAGACAGCAACAACAGCAGCAGGAGGTGGGTAGTGTAGGAGGAGCCTTGGGCCGGTGAATGGTGTCTCTCCTTGGCGGTTGAAGGGGGTCGCGCCTAGATCTCGTCGGAATGCTGTTTGAGCGAGGTGAGGGCAATAGGGGAGAATACAAGTTGGTGGTAGTAGCGCTTGGAGATAAGATACCAGCTGGGTTGTGTGATGATGATAACGACCTGGGGTCGTTGTGGACAGGAGGCTACTCGACCATTGAAGGTACCAGCAACGGCTGCCCCCACGGTGACCTCGTCAGCACCGACGTCTGACAGTTGCAGTGCGGAAGGATCTACGATAGACGGGCGGCAGTTCCCACCTTACGTTAGATCAACGATCAAGCGGAGCATGTAATAGACACTCCGAGGCTCGGCTTAGTGAGTGCTCGTGAGTAGGTCGGATCCTTCCTTACTGACCACCTACCCCGAGATGGAGAATGAGCGTCTTCATCGTATGCCATACCATCACTTGCAGTACACCAAGGCTGATGATGCTCTCCATCATCGTCAGAAGACCGTGGCCGCTGGAATTAGTGATACTATTTTTTGGCTCCCTGCGTCTCCTATTGCTGCCCCTTGGTAGGCAGCATGGGGGCTGCTAGCACAGCGGCGAGCAGTGACCCGAGGCGGCAGCAGAATTCACGAGAAGTGAAGACTGATAAGGAGATGTACCCGACAGGCTCGCAGAGTGAGTTGCTTCGGCTGCGGCGGCAAGCTCGGTCTACGGTCGCCATTTTGTCGTGTATACCTAGGTCGCGATTCCTCAGCAGCCATCATACCCGCCCCTCCTCCTACGGCAGCAGTGAGCGCGGATGGTTCGCGGAAGGGCCATGACTTCGAGTTGGTATCCGAGGCGGAAGTCCTTGGCTTGGATATATTCGACCATGATAGCGTCGCGTAATTCCGGGGACCTGCTGGCGGAGCGAAGCAAAAATCCTTTACTCATCATAATTGCCACGGTATAGTTGATTTGTGAACATACCTTGAACGTCATGTCCTCAACAGTGGTATCCCAAATGCGTTTTCGGGTCATCTGTGGTGGTATTCTTATGACCCGTATGTGGACAGGTTCAAGATAGCCGATCTTGGCAATGCCTGTTGGACACATAAGCACTTCTCCAATGACATCCAGACACGCCAATACCGTTCGCCTGAGGTCAGTTGTCGCCCTTCCCGCTGCTGAAGGACTTGATGGTCAGGTCATCGTTGGGGCTGGCTACGACAGCAGTGCTGACATTTGGTCCTTTGCTTGCATGATATTCGAGCTTGTCACCGGCGACTATCTGTTCGACCCGAAGGCGACCGAGTAGGGCGGCGTCATCTGATGCCTCGGTGTGATTGTTCGTTTTTGCTCCCCAGGGACTACCCGCGGGATGAGGACCATTTAGCGCTGTGCATGGAGCTGTTGGGACCGATACCGCACAGGCTGGCATCACAGGGACGCCATAGCAAGACGTTCTTTAATAGAAGAGGTCAACTCAGGCACATCAAGAACCTCAGGCATTGGGGTAAGTCTGGTGGGAATACCCGTCTTTGGTGTCTGCAGCGAGAGCGGCTTGTCGATAGTACAGCATGAGTCCGCTGGTGGGGTTGGGTGCAAGGGACCAGTGTAGGTTAAGGTGTCCTAGTGTCTTGTTATTGAGCGAACCGGGGCCCAGTTCGGGTGGTAGGAAGCTCGTACTCTCCCTAATTGGTAGAGAGAGCTCCCGTGTCCTTTGTTCGTCGGTGGGTCCCCTCAACGTGAGTTTGCGGGTGTTCAGGTCTTTACGATGTACTCCTACAGAAGTACAATCTGAGCCGTAAGGATGCAACAGAACTCACAGACTTCCTCCTGCCCATGCTAAGTGAGGACAGCATCGATTCTACTGCTTTCTTCGAATGCTTGCTCTACAGATATGGACCCGAACAAGCGAGCCACAGCTCAGCAGATGCTGAAGCATCCGTGGCTGCGTGGGGATCCGTGTGGAGGCAGCGAGCAGTTCGCAAATGATGAAGAGATCAATGGCAGACACGAGTACGATGAAGATGAAGACGTAAAGGCTGATTATTAATGTTTGTCGATCGGTTGATCGATTTCGGTTCCTGACAATGACGTAAAGTTGACGATTTACCTGCACTGTGAGCGCAAAGCTCTTCCGATGAGAATGACGATAGCCGATTGCTAAAGTTTCTTCTCGTACTATTCAAGAAGCTAATATTGAACCTGTAATTTGAGGATATTTCCTGTGGGCTACTACTGGCGAACCACAATAGTAGTTTTCTTGCTTGGGTTCGTTACAGGGTGGTGATTATTTTCAGAAGGGGGTCGATAGACATGAGAAGCTCCGTTACAAGCATCAGTGATGAGGTCATGTCCAGCGATTCGGCTGCCTTTCATTCGCGTGCAGGTGGGCCCGACGTGGCTCACTTCCTCTCATACAGCGGTCTTTCAGACGACCGCACGAGATATCATCGGCCAAATCCTCTGCTCAACCTAGTGACCGCAGTTTAAGACTAATCTCATATACGATCTATATAAGCATATACTGTACCATCGTAGACGACTTTTTCCGATAACCAGCAGTGTAAAGAACGTCGTCGGTTTCGCAGTTCTAAGGTTCTGTTTGTAGCCGTTGTATCGCGTTACAAAAAGTCGGGCGGTGTGGAGAGGCTTCGCAAGAAATTACAGCGTAGAAAACCAGAGAGTCGCTATCGCCACAATAGTATTGCGCATCGCAATTGAATCATTCTATGAGCAGCTTCTGTAGACACTTTTCATGGGAAAAAAGGCCGCGAAAAAGGAAGAGCCAATCGGGGTGAGAGAAGGCGTAGCGGGAGGCTTATCGTTTCGATCCGACATTCTCGCTGACACTACCAGCTCAACTTCACGCAAGGAGTGACGGCGAAGATCCATTCACGTGCATGTTGTGCTAGGTGTCTTTTAAAGCAGAGGAGTTGTACGAAGACCTTGTAAACCAAGTGGATGGTGCCGAGTTGGTGTTAGAGGAACGAACACGAGCTGCTGAGGCCGATCTGAAAAGTCTGAATGATTACAAGGAGGAGGTGACCACGCCATCAGGAGAACACCCAGAAATGCATGAGATGTAAGGATGTGCTCACCAGGTCAATCGAATAGAAGAGGTGCTCAAGGCGGATAGAACGATAACTACGAGCATACTCGGGGATCACGCGCGGAGGTAAGCAGTCTCCACCTGGCAGGGAGCGACACATTACCAGAGGGTGTGTAGCTCAGTGGTAGAGCGGCTGACTGCAGATCAGCAGGTCCTCGGTTCAAATCCGGGCGCGCCCTTGTTTGATGTCACGTCTCTTTTTTGCAGCTACAAGGCAACGCAAGATGTTCTTATTCAAGAGATCAATGCGCTGGAGACAAATTTAGCAGAACTTCGCGAGGATCGGGAGCTCTGCGTTCACGAGATGGAAGAAATCCTCCGGGATAAGGTGACTCAGACGATTTTAGTGACTTACATGAACACCACATTCGTTGACTTCCGCTTCCAGGAAGACGAGTTCGCCCTAGTGGATGCACAAGAGCATGAAATTCGAGAGAAGATAGACCAGATGGCCTCAGAGTTCAGCTCGATGATGGAAGAGCTCGTCGCGAAACTTCGGTGAGTCCTATGCAACTTTGCTCTCTCGGACTTCGCGGGAAGTCAAGGCTAACATCCTTCACTACAATACCCAATCTCTGCCGCTAGCCAACCACAGGCTGAGCTCGATCACGAATCCACGGCGAAGAGAACCGATCCTTTTTGATTTCTGTGCTGCTACCAGACAAGCCCTCAAGACCACGCTGCCAGAGGATGAAGGATATTCATCGGCAGTGAAACTCGGCGCCGCGGACATCGAAACCCTAGACGAGTCACAACGCGCCAGACTGGAGAAGAAAGCAGCGGCATTCTCGAAGGAGATGCAGCAGGTAGGCACTTCGACCACTTCTCATCTACAGCATTCGCATCGGCTCAGGAATTGATAGAAAAAATGAGATGCTTCGATAAGCCCAAGGAGGACGTAAAAGAGATAGACGACGCCCCCGCCGGATCATCGTCAACCTGACATTCACTTATCGTATCAGAATGATGCGACGGAAAGGACCATCAATTTACAAGTCATTGATGCTCAGGCTTGCCATGTCAAGCTCTTCCGCTGTCATTCACAGCCAAAAGCCGTGTCGCGTTGCATCCGTCGGGCGAGAGCACCAAGCTGAGGTTTAACCCTCTTCCCGTATGACTACTGACACCGATGTTCCGCCGCCGCTGGAACCTCTCGAACCTGTTGGTGAGACAGCTGCGTGACCTCGGTATCTGAGGATTCCTCATCAGACGAGAATCCGCAACCGGCCGACACTCCCGAGTCTCGCGACCCTACGGACCTGTCTAGCCAGTGGCACTGGCATCAAGCCTTCAGGAGACACCGCCAAGAACATGTGAGGCTCGAGTCGAGGACCGCTCAGTACTGCCTGGTTACTAGGTATCGCACCAACTACCACGACATGGTGAACCTGAGGGAAGTGGCCGTCCGCAGCGACTTCCCCTCGGGCTACGCTGGACACGTGCCCACCTTGAAAGCACGATCTGCTCTTCAAGAACACCAAGCTGTGGCAGGACTTCCAGCACGAGTTCGACAGGAAAGACGTGGACCCTGTGGGGGTGAGCTGCACGGAAGGTGAGCCTTTGGAGTTGATGAAACTCGGAAGTGGTCAACCGGGTAGATGCTAAGACAGAGATCAAAGTGACCGATAGGCTACCGGCGTTCGGCGGACAGAAGGCCGGAGTACCGCAATTCTGCCAGAACCCTCGAGGGGCCAACAAAGTGCGGCAAGCGCGCCAACAGTCCCTTCTCCATCATCATGTACAGATACCCCGCGAAGTGTTCCAGAAGATCAACGGTGCCTTGGCTGTGAAGGGATGGCGGCATCAAGGCGCCCTACGCCACTACACCGCCAGTCAGGAAGGTAAGTCCTACGACCCCATCTGCCTTGTCCTTTGTGAGAGATTCCTCCCTAGTCTCCAAGCTACCGAGATGTACCACCCAGCCCCTTCTATACTGGCTAGTGCAGACTGCAGAAGTACTGCAGCAGCAGCAGAACATGTCTGATGTGAATCAAACAACAGGATGATCGCATTTGAGTTGCGTAAGTTGTGGTACCACGAATTAAGACTAAACGTAACACTGAGTTATGCATCCACCGGAACGGCTTGAAGGATATTCGTCAAGTAGGGGAACAGCAGAGCTGCTACTGAGGAGGACTCCTTTACTTCTTGCCCTTCTTCTCGAGCTTCCTCATGTAGAAGGCAAGCTCCTCACCCTCAAGGATGTATCCGTCGGCACGGCCGGACTGACCGGGGCGGCTCGAGATGCAGGCCAAAAGACGGCCAGCGGCGAACTGCTCCTCAACGGCGGGGTCCAAGTAGCGATCGGCACGGCGGGCCTTCAGCTTGGCAACGACGGAGTTGGACTTGCCAGTCTCCTCAACAACCTCAGCACCCTTCTTGCTGAGCTCAATGCCGAAGTGCTGCTCGTACCACTGCTTGAAGGGAGCGGCATCAATCTGGACGATGGTGTTCTTGACCAAAGTGTTAGTACGGACCAACTCGTTGTTGGAGGCGTTGTAGACAGTGTTCAAGATACGGGTCTTACGAGAGACACCCTCGGAACCCCAAGAGTAGTTACCGGTATCCAAACGAAGGGCGCTGAGGGAAGACAGAAGCAATAAGAATGAGTCGACTAGATTAACTATGGGAATAGTACCGGAACTTGAGGTTGCCACCGCGGCATCTGACAACGCGGACACGCCTGTTGCCAAGCTTGGTCATGGCAGCGGGGCGGCCGAGCTCGAACTGACGCTTCTTCTGGTGGATGGCGCGAACGCCTCCGGTAGCTCTGCAAACAGACAGGGATAAATAGCCACAGCATCAACCAGACCTTTCCCTAGGTTCGGAGTGATCAGCCAACATCAGGGCTGATCCAAATGGCAACGACACTCAGGCGGCAGTGGGCGAGACTCATTACGGCTACGGTTCTATTGCCAACATAAGAGAGATAGTAAGCGATCGTATTACCTGTGCTTATGACGACTATCCCTGCTGATTCCCATGGTCGGTGAGTGAAGCCGAGATGCAGACGGTGGGCAATAGCTATTGGGAAACAAATCGATCACCTGGGCGCACGCTATATATCGGACCATTTTCCTCCCACGATGACCCTCCGCGGTCTTGTCGATCGACTTGGGCATTCGCTATAGCCACCATGGCGGCATGCCTGATGCCTCTGTTCGCAGTAGAGATCCCCGCCTGTCGAGTGGATGTCGTAGGCTTGTTCGTGTTGCCGTTGTACGGGTAGTTAGGTAGTCCGCCGGCATAACCCGTCGGGCTGCTCACAGCACAAGTCTTTATACACAACGGTTTCCCCCGAGATTGTAGTATCACTGAGTGCTGAGCCTTACCTTCTTCATGCGCTTCAGCCGGACTGGCTTGGCTTGTTCCATAGGAGGGAAGTGAGCCCATCCTCTTGTACACGACGTTGCAGTACGCTTGTCAGGGCGAGGCTGGTCTCCCTTTGCCCCTTCGGTCAGTTGTGCAGACAATGGCCGCTGCCGTCCTGGGCGAGGAGGATATCCTCAACACATCAGTAGAGGGGCTAGATGCCACCGCCTTAGATGACTACATAGACGTCCTCGAACGCCATCAAATTGAATGCGAGAGAACCAGTCGGTACAGCGAGGCCGAGGCCACACGACAGCGGCTCTTGAAGCAACTAAGGGAAAACGAGCAGAACAGAGCAAGGGAGGTGGCACGCTCGATTCGCCTTTGCACAGTGAAGCAGTGAACGCCTTAGGAACTCCGCACTCAGCAACTGGCTGAGCGGCTCAGCGTAGAGGAAGCTCACATGAAGGAGCTGCAGGTGGGAGGATGGTGGAGGGCCTTGGGAGAGGGGTGGTTCTACTTAGGAGTTCAACGAGGTGTGGGACAGGAATATGACGGAGTTCGAACAGCACTCGATGTCGCTACAGCAACAGTTGGCTGAGAGGCAGATGCAGGAGCATCTGGCGTAGGCTTGAGTTGACCTCGTGCCAGCCGGACCGCTCTGTGGGCAGTTACACGGATAAATTAAATCGCGAAACGCAGCCCAGGACTCCGCGTTGGAGCAAACAGCTTTTGAACCTCAGAAGAATAGAGGTGCAGTAGCTACGTGTCGCGGTATGGTTACGGCGAGCCTTCAGGAAACTCTAGCCAAACAGAGGCAGTACGCGGACGCGGCTCGATCGAAGGCACAGGCGGACTTGCTCGAGGTGAAGGAGACCGAGGTTTGGAAGAAAAGGAGGGACAAGAAAATGAAGGGTGGGGGTCCCCCACTGGGGGAGTGAGGGGAAACGCTAGTGCTGGGACGTGGAGGTGCCCGTAGGCCTGCTGGATCAGTACGCCCATAAGCAACAGCTGGAAATGGCTGGACTGTTGAAGAGAATTCAGTCTGGCAGGGAGGTCAGCGAGTTTAGTGGCGCGCGACGGGACATGGTGGCTGTTGTAGGAGCAGAAGTCGGCCAGGCGTACTGAGCTCGAACGCCTCCTGCAGCGGTACCACAATGTGAAGACTCAGCTGGAAAAACAACAGCATCTCATACGGTTGAGGGCGGAGAAGTGAACCTCCAAGGGGTGCCAAGGGTGGTCGCGACGCCCCTTCAGGTACCCTACAGCGTCGAGTATCGCAGCATTCAGGAGTAAGGGATGTTGTAGATTGTGGAGGGAAGGGCCGGTATGTCAGGTTCGGTGATGCCTCGCGAAGGGGGTTTCCACTCCTCTTTGAACAGCAGTCGAGGGAAGGGTCCCGCATCCCACGGCAGACTGCCATCTCCGAACATAACCAGCGTCGATACACGGCCCAATCTGACCAGTCCACTGAGTGCTAGTAGGAGTAGCTGATAGCATGTACAATGGTGAAGATGTGGCAACCACAATGAAGCCTTCGAGTATCGGTCAGACTGTAGAGTTGGTCAATTCGCTACTCGCCGGCCTCTCCCCAGCTGAATGTCGGCACTGATGCCAACTGTCCATGCCCCATCCGTATGTGAGTGACGAAGGCCACCATCTCGAGCCGCTCCGAAGGAGTCCGAGGAGGTGCTAGGGTGCCAGTTGCGGTGGCTCCGTGACTCTGGGTGCCTCAGGTCCTCTTCGTTCCACGGACGGTCGGGTCGATCAGACAGTCAGAGTGTCTCTCCTGCGCGCAAGGCAGCTCTCGGTAGAATTCTGCAGCCAACGCCCTCTACACGCACTGCCGATCTCCTCAGGGACATCGCGGTCGAAGCCGACTTCTCTGATGGCCGAATTCGGTCAGTACTGTAGTGGTGCCCATGTGTACGGATCACAGCCCTCTGGCGGCAGCCCCGTCGGCTACAGTCTGACCCACTTGCTAGCACAAGGCTCAGAAGGAGACGTAGGCCCCCATGCGCCCAGCCGCGGCATCACCCTCGAGTGCAGGTTTACCAGGCAGCCTCGCGGAGGGACACATCCCAGCGCCTCTGTATCAAGATCGTCAAGTTGCGGTCCGCTGCAGTACGTCGGCACGCCCGCCAGGAGGTGAGAAGGGAGGAGGCGAAGGCATTCTTCGATGATCTACTTCTGAGCAGCTCGCTGTGCTCTTCGGACTGATGAAGCGACAGGAGGAAGGTCGGGGGGCTGATGCACCCAGCTCGCTTGGTCACTTGGTACCAATCAATAATACTAACTCCGACACTCTCTCAAGGCCCCCCTCTCAGGTCCAGGCCTCAGATTGGTTCCTCTCGCCGTCACAGCAGGAGTTGGGGATAGTCATGGAAAGGTAGTGGCTGTGTTACCTCGGTAGGCATTGCCTAGCGTAGATGCGACTTCTGCCTCGATGACTTCATCTGTGTGCTCAACGCCACCTCGGAGCGTCTCAGCAGAGACCAGGGCCTGCGCAACAGCGTCGCCAACTCAGTGGAGGGCGGGATGAACGTAGTTGGCTTCCCTAGGCTGGTAGCGCTCGAAGACTCGAGTGTCTCGTAGGTCCAGCAGTGGAGGGTAAGGCTGCACCCGAAGGAGATGCTGCGGATCTTCACACATGCGTGTCGGGCCATGGACTATCTTCACAACAACATGGTGGTGAGTTCACTCGCCCGTCCACAGCCAGCTGCCCTTAAAGGGATTCATAGGTCCACTGTGATGTAAAGCTGGACAATCTGGTGTACCATTCAGCCAGTCGGTCGTGGAAGCTCTGCGACTTCGGCTCTAGTCGTAGCATTCCCGAAGGCTGGGAGGGGATAAAATCATCAGGTAGCCCCCTCCAGTCTCCCATGTCTTCAACGCTTCACCTCAGATCGTCTAGTCGGCACTCTCTGGACTGCAGCTCCCGAAGTTATAAGATACGGGTGAGCTACCAAGGATTCATCAACGCCATACTTCCGCTTGTTGCAGTTACATCTCCCCGGCTTGCGACGTATGGTCCTTGGGGTGTGTCCTGTGGGAATGTGGCTACTTGGAACGCCCTTTCAACTCCAGGGTCCTCTTAGCCTACCAAAACAAGTCCATAGACGTACTGGAAGGGCCCATGCGGCGGCCGGGAGGCCCGTCTTGGATCCACAGCAAGCAGCTGTTGTTGCTCTTGAGGGAGGGAATGCTGGTGCAGGACCCGGAGCTGAGACCTGACTGTGCACGCCTACTGTCGACTGAATTCCTCCCTACCAAACTTTCTAAGGGTTTCCTCACTATTACTGCCGACGATTTCTCCGCCGTGTGGTATGTCGATCGGAGTATTTTTACCAACACGGTCGTGCTACGGCTGGTAGAGCGCTTACGCTCAATGACTGAGTGAAACGAGCGAGTCGCGGATTTCAGATTGCCTTAAGTCTTGCATGTAACCTTCATCAAGATGTACACAAAGTATACACCATTGACTTGAGTCGGCACCAGTCGTTACGTGCTCTCCGTAATAGGGACATCAGTTTCCTCCAACAACACCACAGGGGCCTTGGTGATATATCTTGGAAATTGACAAAGGAGTGGTACTGAACACAAACACAGGCTCGTGGCACCCTCCTTCGAGAGGAATGATGTACGTAAATGTTGTAGTTGTAGTAGCAATTAACCAAATCATCAGCAGTACACGGGTTCGATCCCCGGTGAGAGTAATTATTAATATCAATCTATCATCATAGCCAATCGCAAAGAGAGTGTCTTTAATCATCACGGTGCGCACGAAGATTCTTCTTAAATTTGCCTGGTCATCAATTATGCATGAAAATGGGACGCCTTCGCATCTCGGTCAAGTGTGCTCAGTCGCCTGTTCGAGGACCTGGCAAACAGCGTCACGCTTCCATCGCGTTGTCCATCGATAGGCACTCACGCTCTCGTGAGAATAGGGCTCAAACTTATGACCGTCACCACGGAAGAACTTCGACTGAAACTCCACCCAGTGTAACCTGAAAAGAGGGGCGGAGCGAAGCAGGCAGGAGAATCACGGAGGTACCTCAAAACGTGGAGGAAACACTCGAGGACGTCCATGCCCATGAGAACCGCTAGCGTGATACCAAAAAAGATGGCGAAGGAGATGTAGATGCCCACAGCGTTCAGTATATACGGGCCGCTAGACATAGCGTGGAACACCTGTCAAGGGGCATACAGTAGGCTGAGGCGGGGGAGGAGTGGTAGGATGGTACCGTCATTTCCAAGAAGACCAGACTGAGCTGCTGATGGGCTAAGGAGAGAGCCCACAAACGAAGGTAGGAGGCTGTATGGGACACCGTGCCGAGGACGAACTGTGAAGGAAGGGATATCGAGCCCCATTAGTGATGGGAGGACTACCTCTATGGTCTCGATGACTTGGTGTATGACGACGTCGGCAAAGTCAAAGCCTTCCTCCTCTGCAGCTTCCGGTCTTGCCACGGTTCGCCGGCCCAGCTGATGATGATGAGGACGACGAACCACCCTCAACCTGCAGGGGATTGCGGTGCTAAGAGGAGGAGGAGCGCTCGAAGACTAACCATTTCCACAGCATCTGTCCGATGGTCCATCAGCCCAAGTCCGGCCTCGTCACTCCGTCGCGCTGCATGGGCTCGCTGCCGCTGCATGAACTGCTCACTGAGAAGATTGGGCGTTTGTGAGGACAGAATAAATGGCGCTGCCAGCCGCCCTACTCAGATTGCCGGTGCTTCCACCAAAGGATGAGAGGCTTCGGTATCAGCATTATTGGCACGCTCACTACTGCCAACAGAATCAGCAACGACTGCCACCACCCCTTGGTCTGACGAAGGGGCGATCAACACTCAGCCAACAGCCCAGGTACTCCCTACCAGGGTAGAGCGCTTGGCCTGGTCTAACGCCTTGGCCTAGTGCCATCGCTATGAGGGTGTTGATGAGGCCTGGGGCCGGATTGAAGGTGATGTCGTGGGTCCATTTGTACCTGACAGACAGTAGCAGTGCGCGCTGGAGGGGGCAAAGGAGGGAGTACAGAATCATCCAGTCCATGTAACCAAAGAAGCTCAGCAGAAATACCAACTGAAAGAGAAGAGGAATACTGCTGCTGATCACTGGTGGGAGCTCCCGATGGGGATAACGGAGAGACTCCCTCACCTGCGGTATGCACTCAAAAAAGAAGTCCACGGCACTACGGTCATAGATAGCATTGGAGAACTTGAGGAAGATACCCAACAGCATTTGGACAACGCCTGAGGAACCCCGGACTTGGCAACGTAGAGATGAGCGAAGGCTCACCAAAGAGCACGGATGTCTTCATCTTCATCGAGTTGACGTACACCAACTCGTTGGTAGCGCCATGCCACACTGGATCCAATCCAAAGGGATAAGGCCCAGTGTACGGGTACGAACCTGCGAAGGACGGAAGATGCCAGCAGCTGCCCCCCCCGACTGTTGTGATTGCTTTTACCTTGCTGATTTCCCGTATTGGTGACATCGTATAGTGGACGGCAAGTGATACCAGAACAGTCCCAACTGAACAAAGTACTGGTAAGCAACACGGCAGCACATTCCCACGGTTTATTACCGACTGCCGAAGAGGTTAAGTCCAACAGCGAAGAAGTCGTTATACATCAGACCTGAGGAGGGAGGGAATCGCTGCAGAGGCTCTGAGGAGGGCTACTACCGGCGAATATGGCGAAGAAGCCCATGGCTGTGACCATGAACCGCATCTTCCGCAATGAAGCTAGGGTATGGTCCAATTGAGGCCCCTGAGGAAGGATAGTGATCTCAGGAGGCGGTGAAGGAGTGGTACTACTTGAATTATAGCCCAAGTTCCTAGTAGGAAGAGCATAGCACCGTGGCCGACGTCACCAAACATGACCCCGAAGAGAAAGGGGAAAGTGACCACTGTGAAGAGTGCTGGGTTAGCCTCCTTATACCGTGGGACGCCGTATCTAAGGTTGAAGCAGGGATGTTGCGAGGACGAAAGATACTACTAAACTATTACGTGTCCACCAGATCTTGTGCCACTTGTGTGACCTCATTAGTCTTCATATAGGTAGGAGGGCCTCTGCCATGACCGCCACCCGTCTCATGGTCATCCCCAGCAGGCGCATAGAGCTGGTCATGGTCCGTCAGTAGCATCGCCCCCACCTGCACCACCGTCAACCCAGGACCCTCTCCTATGCACCAATACTACCATGTTAGTAGAACTCATTCTGACCAGTGTATGGCGGATGTCGTCCTCTTCCTCTGCTGGGTACCAGCAGTCGCATCGTAGGGTCACATCCCCTTCAAACATGTTCAGTAAGGTGTAAATACCCTTCTCCTGCAAGCCACAATATTACGACTCCCGGGCACCCCTAGGCCAGTCGAAGGCGCTCACCTTAGCCAAAAATAATGACCAATCCTCGATCAGGGAGTTCCCACCCAGATGCACCGGTTCCACTAACTGCTCTATCTCCTCCTGACGAACAACAGCATCAGTCGTGATCGCTACCGCCGAGGTCTGCTTACCCCTATGAATCTCCGGTAGGCGTCCAAGGCCTGCAGTTTGTCTATAAGCAGCTCGTCCAGGACCTTACAAGTCGAATGAAGCGACGATGAGGACGCAAGGGAGGCCCTACCCTCATGCGGGATGTAGCCTCAGCCTCGCTGTTGGGCCAGGGGTATATGCGAGCGCCGAATGCCGTACAAATTCTGCGGATTTTCTGAGCCATACTTCCAGTGGTCGAAGAGTAACCCTAAAAAGGGAGGTTTGTTCACAAAAGACACGCTTCCGACCTAAGATACGCTCACCTGGAAGTAGACGACGAAAACGCTGTAGTATTCGTTCTCGCCCGTTTTTGCATCCCGAAGTGCTTCCGGGATTTGAACGAAGTCGGTGAACCTGATCCGAGCACCTCGGAATCTTCTACGTGCGCAAAGATATCCTCCTTACGTGTTGCCGAATGTTGCTCGGAACAAGACTCTCGCAAACCTGGCTTGGTCCGACTGACACAGACACCAATCAGCTGCGTCAAGGGCGGACCGCTCCTACCTGCAGGATGACCCCCGCAATGCAGGTGACACCGGCCGTGGATCGGGAAGACCTGCCACCGTAGCCGCCAGTGAGAGCCTCCCCCTCCTCTATCAAAGAAGCCTGAGGGAAGTACTTTCAACCTAGTGCTACGTGGATGGCCCACCTACCTCGTGAGGACTCATCAAGGCTGTCGAGGACAAATCTGAAGAGGACAGAGTGATGGTGACGAGAGCGTAGTTATCGAACTGACCATCCCCTGTGGTGCCGAGGTACACTTGAGAGGTGCTCGCGGCGAAGCACACGTATTTCTCCTCCAACGCTGCGTTCCGCGATGATATGAGTTCCCTAAGAGGGACGGGCTGTGCCTCAGTATCAATCGACAGACCCTTACGCGTTGTTCTCCTGGAACTTCGACAAAGCGTTGGTATAGCCTCTTGAGGTCGGCCTCTAGTGTATCCAACCGGTAGTTCTGAGCATCACCTCAATACCTCCCCCCCGCCAACCCCACTACGACTACATCAGCAGTGTCCATCAGGAAGGCATCGATATGCCCTTTCCGTATCCTAGTATGCGGCGCTGCCTCCTCTATCTCGGCCTCTAGGAACCGTATTATCCTCTCGAGCTCCTCGATCCTGCCATAACCTCCTCTGCGGCCTCTCTCGCCTCGCTGATGCTACTACTACCTCTGAACGTACTTCCTGTAGTTCCGATTCATACTAGCACTGTTCATGTCCTCGAATTCTATCCGGGTCTGAGAGGGGCAGTACTGCAACGACGAGGAAGGAGAAGCATTGGTGGTGTTGTTCTCACGGAGTATCCTATGACGTCTATGAACTGCCTGGCCCTGTCGGTGGGAAGGACCAGAGTCCCATGTTTCATGGTCTCACTACGCAGGAGGCCCATAGACGAGGTTAGGATAATAACCACAACTGAGGAGGCTGTCGTCCAAGCTAAGTTGAACTGAGAGCTTAGGCAGATCTAAGAGCCCTTTGGGCAGCGGGGTAACTATGGGTTGTGCGACCTCAGCAGTTCCAAGATGCGTCGGCCATTTCCTGACGCTAAAAATGACGTGTGCCGGGCTCGAACCTGGGACTATTCCCACTCCCCTTAAGTCGGCCACGAATCGATCAGCTTCCCCTACGACTATGCCTTCAAGGGGCATATGTTCACAAGGAAAAGCTTAGCAGTGGTGACGCGTCGAGCAAAGTGTGGGGGCACTGACGTGGTCAGTTGATTAATCCTACCAGAACATCATGCCAGCCGACACGGAAGAGGAGGAGCCCCTCCCTCAGCAAGAGGTGCCTGTTGAGGCCACCACTACCGCGGCCAAGAAGAGGAGAAATAAGAAGAACAAGAACAAGGCTGCTGTAGAGCAGGAGGGGTCGGCCACCCCTGAGGAGGGCAACGGTGATGAGAACGCGCCTGCTAACGAGGCCGCTCCTGGGGAGGGGGCAGCTGCTAAGAAGAAGCGCAATAAGAAGCGTGGTAGGCTTGAAGGGAGGTAGGGGTGGCTCGAACTGAGTGTTGGGCAGGTCATGGCAGTAAGAAGCTTCCCACGCACGTCTTGCCAGCCCAGGACAACTCGGCCCTTAGATGCCTCGGGGACTGGAAGGAGGTATCTTGAGGTCAACATGAGGTACATGGTCAGTTTGGTGGCTTCAGATTACTACAGCCCAGACTTCTCCACCGACTGTCCAGATCGAGAAGCTGTTCCCCAAGAGGTCGTTCCCTCTCGGAGAGATACAGGAATACACTGGTAAGGACAGCGGCAATGGGCACCTAGCTAATAGTGGTGAGAGGTTCATGATGCGACATGATGAGGCGTTCGGAATATCTTTGCCCCCTGTATTTTGATAACTAGCATCATCTATCTTTGTCTTGTAGGGTCCAATGCTTACCGCACTACCTCTGCTGAGATGAAGGAGGCTGACAAGGTCATCGAGGAGGACGTCGTGAACATGCGCGAGGCAGCTGAATGCCACAGACAAGTTAGGAAGTACGCTCAGACTATAGCGAGACCAGGTAGGAGGCGAGGCGCTTTTGTAGAGGTATTAGACGGGCTCTTGCAGGTATCAAGATGATCGACTTATGTCAAGCAATCGAGGCCAAGACGAGAGAGCTTCTAGGGGCTCCACCCATGGGAAGTGACGATCCCAACTTTCTTGCTAAGGGCTATGGCTTCCCCACGGGATGTAAGGGCGTGCATCTCTTTGAGATGGGTTGACCGCATCCCTCCGTAGGCTCTCTGAATAACGTGGCTGCTCATTACAGTCCTAACTATGGTGATACCACTGTCTTGAAGGAAGGTGATATCTGCAAGCTCGACTTCGGGACACAGGTTAGCTAGGGAGAATCTTACGACCGTTTCATGGCATATCTTAGGTCGGAGGTCGTATTGCTGACTGCGCCTTCACCATCGCCTTCGATCCGAAGTTTGATACTCTCATTGAGGCTACTAAGGAGGGGACTCGAGCGGGCGTCAACTTCGCCGGCATTGACGCCAGGTGGATCTGCATGGAACGCCTAGACTGCCCCTTACCGCTCTCCTCGCAGGTTCTCAGAAATTGGTGAGGTCATCCAAGAAGCTATAGAAAGTTATGAGTTCCTAGAGAGAGATGGTGCAGAGGTAATGCTGGTCGCGGTGAGAGTATCTTAGGTTTGCTCCAGGCAATCCCCATCAAAGCTATCGAGAACTTGAGTGGCCACTCGCTGGGGAAGTACCAGATGCACGGCGGACAGGGCGTGCCGATCGTCAAAAATGACGAGCCTGGCTGCATGCAGGAAGGTAGGGTACGAGGCTGGGGTGGAATTTCGTGGCGAGTGACGATTTCAGGCGAATTCTACGCCATCGAGACCTTCGCGAGCACTGGACGTGGTTACTGTGTCGAGGAGGGTGAATGCAGCCACTACATGCGTACTTTCGATGTACTACACCATCGTACCACTCCTTCCCCAACTTCCCTCCTCCTTTAGTTGGACTCCCATGCTGCTTCACAGCAGCTCCGTTTGAAGGGAGCTAGGAGCCTCCTCCACACCATCAACAAGTACTTCAGTACTCTTCCGTGGTGCCGCCGTTGGCTCGACGATTGCGGCGCGACCAGGTAGTATCTCTGTCATCGGCAAGGTTCGACCTTGGATACCCTTTGCAGGCATCTGCTGTCGTTGAAGTCGCTGATTGATAACGATGTAGTGGTACCCTACCCCCACTGGTGGACGTCAAGGGGAGCTACTCCAGTCAGTCTGAGCATAGCATCATACTGAGAAGTAAGATTCGCTCGTGATACCGGAGAGCGTATCTTTTGATCATCCTAGGTACATGCAAGGAGGTTGTCACAAGAGGTGATGATTATTAAAGGGTACATTGCCTGAGGACACTGATGACTGTCGTTTCAATCGTCACCGACTGTGTTGGGCTGTGATGGTAGTATAAATGAGATTATGCTGGGTGTTGTCGAGATGAGAATTGGGGGATGTATGGTATGGAAGGGTTTTATTTTCAATTGGTATCATCATGGCGGTGCCGTCCCACAATTCGCGCGTCGGCTCAGCAGGGGCTGGGGATCCTTCCATCGACTGGTCGGAATCCTTCTGATTACCATCCCTACCCTGCTCCTTACTACCCCACTACCAGCAGCGCCCCTGATGTCTCTGCCCTGGTCGGATCGGCCCTTTACAGTCAACCATCGAGCACGTCGCCGACTCCGGTCACCAGTGCTAGGCGGAATAACCTATTAGCCGCTCAATCGGCGGCCAGAGGTGCCCGGAATTACGGTGGGGCTCGTCATGATTATCAAGGTAGTGAAAGAGGGCCCGCTACCACTGCCCAGCAGCAACAACAGCAGTGGCTCGGCGGAGCCAGTGTGATGCCGAGAGTCTCCACGGGGATGAGAACCGCCAGGGGACGGAATTTTGAGGGTGGTAAGGACGCATCCTCGCTACGGTCGAGTGATTGATCTCAGACGCCCTTGTGCCTCCAGCCTATAACAACGCCCCTGTGGCGGCAGCAGCAGCAGTGACAGCCGCATATCCTGTGGCCTCTGCCGCCCCTCGCTCGACAGCATCATCATCTTCACTCTCGCCAACATCCTTGTCATCATTACTGTACAATCAAGGGGTCAGTAACGGCACTACTGGCGGCGGCTCTATCGCTCTACCCTGGGGGGCCGCCCCTCACAGGACACCCCGTGGGGGTCCACAAGGCCCCTCTGGAGTCCGCCCTCCCCACCATAACCATGCACCAGGCCAAGTGAACAGCATGCTGAGGGTAGAAGTTCCCCCATTGGCCGAGCAGTACCCGCCAACCCAATACTCGACCACTGAGATGGTAGTAGTGGAAGGGTTCGGAAGGGGTGGATCGGCTGAGAGCTCCATTCTAGGTATTGGCAGAATTTGGGCCGGGATATGCCGACCTCAGCAAGCGAGAGCTTCTCAGAATTATCAGACGTCACGCCCCGGATGCTTTCCTAGAAGAGTACAATCTCAAAGGCCAGATTTACAACGCCATCAAGTGAGGAAATCTTCCAGCTGCGCAATCGGTCAGAAGATACTCTTCTCAGGTCTCGATCCCACAGCCAGTTCGTACAGCTTGCTGAGCAGCTAATGGAGAACTATATAGTTTATTGTGGTTTCCAAAACGGCGCTAGCCTGCCGACCGACCCACAGGTTGCAGCCACTGCAGCCTCGATCGCAGCCAAGATGGGTAGTACTACTCAGGGCACCCATCGGCTGTTTGTATTGCCGTGTCGTCGTTAGGGGTGACAGGTGGCCAGACTACTACTGCTGGCGGTCAGGCGCCCGCCGCCGCCGCTGCTACTACTACCGGTGCTCAGGGTGCTCCTCTCAGGGCCGATGGACTCACTACACAGATTTGTACGTTAGCCTCCTTTGGAATGATGCCGCTACTTTCTGGTCGATTTCAGCAGCCTCGCTAGGGAACGGCGTGAGTGATGATGACGAAGTTACCACCCCTCCCCCCGGCTTCGAGTCCGTCCTACCAACCCTCTTTGGCCCCCAGCAGCAGCAGCCCTACTCGTCCGTGGCATCAGCTTCGGACGACGTCGCGCCTTCCCTGTCCTCCTTCGACAACATGGCCTCAGTCTCGGTCCAGGCCGAGAGGGGTAGCAGTGCCGCCAGTACGCTGAGCGTCGATGCACCCTCCTTTACTCCCAACGTAATACCGCCTTTTCCGCTCTTCGTCTATCCAGTCCCTCAGACTGAGCTACAACGGGGACGCTATTCGTGGGATACTCAGTCACTGTCGCATCAGCAGCAAGCATCAAGATTGGATACCGCTCCAGCCGAGTAAGGCATGCTCCTTTCGTCGTACAGTTTCATCCTCGCCCGCTCCTCAGTGATTCTTTGGCTAAGTTGGCAGAGCAGTTGGTGAGGACTTATGGCCTGGGTCGCGCCGATATGGTCGGCCTGCCTGGACTGGCCGCCTCCCCACGGAATGCACCTACGACGGGTAGTATTGGCTTTGAGGGGTTGATGATGGTAGTAGTCGGTGACTCAGGGACCAATGTATCTGTGGCGGGTTCGGGTCCACGGACTAATGCTAGTAGTAGCAGCAGCGATAGTGTCGGGCTGTGTTCTATGGGAGGACTGTCTGGCCAATTTGGTGAGGTTCACCTGTGGGCGGCGCGCTTTTCATACCACACCTCTCCCAGATCTTTCCACCAGTGGGACTTCTGGAAGCAGTCACCTGAGCGCCACTGCCCCAGCTTTCACCCCTAGCAACGCAGTAGGCCGTCCATACCGTTGTGCTCCTCCAATTCTCTCCTCCCTCTCAGAGTTGGTGGAACCCTATGAGCTCAGCCCCCACATCCTCCTCGGTTTCAGAGTAGTCACCCTACCCAGCCAGCTGACCCCCACCTTCTCCTCTCAGGTCCTCTGCTGCCATTCCACCGTCCAATACGAATCCAGCCAACCTCGCTGCTTCTTCGAATCTAGCAGGGTGGGGAAATGCTGAGGCCGGGGGTAGGAGCACAGCATCGTGTTGGCCTTCAGTTGCAATACAGATACCGTGGACACCGCGACTTTAGCGTCGCTCATTGCTAACCTGTCTTCCACTTCCCCCTCATCAGCTTCCTCGACACCTCACGTCTCCGTTGCAAGTGACCACAATATCAACACGGAGGTTTTAGCTAATGGCTTGGCCCAACAGCAACAACAGCAGCAGGGAGAGAGCAAATCTGATCAGGAGGGGAGTGTAGAAGGACAACAGAGACCATCGGTAGGGAAAGTCGGAGCAACCAATGATAGTGTGATGCCTGTTCTGGTCGACCTATGTTCTCCCTCAGAATGATGACGATTCTCTCCCGGGCTCCTCTTCCAAGTGATAGGCAAGTATTTTCAACCTACTTTCCGCCGCTATTTGAAGGCAGTAGTCGTCTGTTACGAGGGCCAAGTCTTTGGGGATCATACCAATGCTTGCCTTGGTCCAAGCGGAGGAAGCTGGATAGTTCCGTGACACTTTGTGCTGTTCTATTCGTATCTGTCGTTGCCCTATTCTTACTGGCCCGCGGTGGTGGTGTATTTGACGCTTTTCCCCGACAGAATGTTGTAGTAGTAGTCGTTGTTGTTGTTGTCGTCTTGGTTTCGAAATCTACTAGTAATATGTCTGTACCATTAACATTAGTCGGTCGCCTTGTGTGGCCATCATGTAACTCAATAATAATAGCATCATCATAATCTCGAGGACCCTTCATCCCCTCCTTCTCCTCCTGCCTGTTCCCTCCCCTTCCTCAACAGTGATGCGGGGCTCAGGAGGAAACTGAACGATAAGAGTATCAGAAGTAGTAGTAGCAGAACTGATTAAATTGCTGTCAGCGATCGTTGAGCGAACAATGGTAGCAGTCGGATTTTTGTCGTGCGTTGTGGTGTTCCGGTTGTTGTTAGTTCTCCAGGCGAGGAGACCTGGCCTTCTCGGAGCACTGCTATTTTCACAGAGCACGTTGCTTGGTCTGACTGCTGCCGTAGTCGTACCGTCTATTCAGTGTTTGTTACTCCGGTGTTGGGGTCATCCGAGCCTCGCAGCGCTCAACGCTATTATCGTCCGTTATTGAGAAGTGTTATGTTGTAGTCGTGAGTGAAGATCAGCGGGCGGCAGGGTTTGTCCGTAGTAATGACCGCGTCTGAAGCCTCGGCTCCTGAGCTAGCGGACTACTTCTGCTGGCGATGTGAGCTCCGGTTTAAAGGAGAGAAGGACCCTGAGAAGTACAAGGCAGAAGACTGGGTCGGACCACCACAGGAGGACAGGTAGTGTGTTGGGATTGGCTCGACTTGGCCTTGTGCCGCCGCCGCCGCGTTACTCATGCAGGCAATAGCATATCGCCTGTTGTATCTGATATAGATTATGGGCTGTTCGGCTCATCTTGGGATAGATTGAGAGCCCTCGCCTCGGATAGCCGAGGCAACGTCCGATGGCTCCGTAGAGAACTGGCGATGAAACAGCAGCCGAACGAGGGCACTTGCTTGGGGCTCGTCATTTACTCGTCTTGTCAAACTAGCGAATAGGGTTCAGTGGCCTCCTGCTATTTGACCGTTGTCACTTTCGCCCTTTCTGTCGATCCCTAACGATACCGGGTAGCGGGACTCTCGACTTCGAGAATCCATATGAGACTGAGAGGCGCTGTGTCACGTACACAGTGACGAGAACAATGTAGCATGCACAAATTGACCCGCTATGCCACGTAGCATAGGGGCAGCACTCGGCTGGCTCTGTTTCCGAAGGGCTTTGCTGTACCGCTCTCGCCTCACTAATTCAGTGGCATAGTGACCTCATCTCTGCGAGCGCTCTCAATCGCTCGTAGTGGCATTCTATCTAATGGGCTGTCTGTCTTTTCCCATTCTCCCCTGCCTGTGCAGGCCTGAGCCCGAGCATCTCTGTGGTGGTTGCTTTGGTCTATTGGAGGACCCCTGCCTCTCTGGTCACGAGAACCGCGTCATGGAGGACATCGTTGCTGCTATCGATGCATCAGGGTACAGCATCTAGCGTTGGGGGTCATCTTGAAGTGCTCAAACAGGTTTGAGGACACCTACGACCTTGTACTCTCTACTCGCCTGCCGCCTGCTCTGGTCGTCCGAGGCTTCGTCGAGAAGATACTATACGAAAGAGGAGCGGTGGAAGAGGTCGGTCGTCGCCGGGGGCATTTTCTCGTGACCTCTTCTCACGTGAAGTGAAATATCTTTGCCTGTTACCCGTCCTGTCAAGCCTGTCATCGTGGTAGTTGACGACGACAGTAGTAGTTTTAGGTACCGGAGGTTCGGGAGGTCCTCCGATGGGTGCTGCTACCAGAACTCCACCGTAAAATGAGAGCCATGACCCCTGGCCTGACGGAGGAGGTCCTGGCGGCATCGAACCCTGTGGCAGAGGCCTACTTCAGGGTCACACTGGAAGTAGCATTACTCGTCCAGGCTGCGGTCTGGTCTATCATCCCGTTGCGCTGTCAGGTGAATTCGCCAGCGGCAGACAAACTTGAGTGCTCGGTGCTGGCCAGTGAGCAGCGCATCAAACCGCCGTCACGTAGGCCCCTTTGCTGACGGGTAGGAGGCGGACCTATCCTCCTCAGGGTGGAAGGATGACCGAAAGTTCGCTCGGAAAGGAGGGAAGGGCAAGGGTCGATGGCGGAGGGACAAGGACAGGCGGGATTCCTCTACTGAGGTAAGGGCTGGCCCGACCCTTCATCAGCCAGTTGTACTGCTCAGCCCCCCACAGCCTCCTCTCCCGAGACCTCTGATGCCGAGGCCGAGCTGCCATCTACCAATACCATTATCAAGGCAATGAAGGGCCAGAGCTCCGACAGGCTCGAGACTCTGTTGGGTGAGCCTCCGTTAGCCCCACTCGAGTTGGCATCATCAGTGCGTAGGTGTTGATGACCTGGCTAAGTGCATGAGGGCCTACCCCAACACAGCAGAGTTCAGGCCGACCTTGGAGTCAGTGATAAACCGGGATAGCATATACCTCTTCGGGAGGTATAGGAAGTTCAGTCGGAAGATATCACAGACGCCCTGGCTGGTCCATGATGGGGCCAAGCCTCGCAGTCGCTGCGAGACCTCAGCATCAGAGATAGCGCTCAGTAGGTCGCATGTTGTTCTGCGTCAATGGTCTATCGGCTGTCACCACTGTGGAGTTCTCCTTCGCTTCTCAGAGCCGATCTGTGAGGCCCTCGGGGCGGACTGGACGCGATGCAGCTTCTGTAGCGCCGGCCGCGAGGATGTCGACGTCCGCATGCTTGGCAACGGTCGTCCCTTCGCTGTCGAGGTGAGCTGGCCTCGCTCTCGGCCCCCACTGGTGCACACGCTGTGATGGACAGATCCCCGATGCCCACCGGAATCTACTACTACCCCATCATAAGGTGGAGTGGGAGTCTCTAGCAGCCAAGACTGACGCCTTTGAGGTCATGTTCATCCACCCCGCCGACAAGCACGTGATGGAGTGGCTTGGCTGGTCTAGTGAGCGGCACACGAAAGTGTAGGCCTTGGTGGGAGTAGTAGCACTCGACTGTGAGGTTGACGCTCTCTCAGTTATGTCTGCATGGTTTGGAGTGAGGACCCGGTGAGTGCAGAAGTAGTGGAGCGAGTGAACGCTATGAAGGAGGTGGAGATCCAGCAGCGGACTCCCCTCCGAGTGATGCATCGTCGGGCCAACGCCATGCGAAGGAAGATCATGCACAGCATCACTTGCGAGATTATAAACCCCCACTACCTCAAGGTCGGCATCGCCGTAGGGGGCTCATCTCAGTGAGCAACTCCGTGTGGTCAGGTGTCTCTGGCGTGCAGCGCAGGGATGTACATAAAGGAGTTTGTGCATGGTGACTTCGGCCGGACGAGACCATCAATGGCCGACCTCCTCGGATCGAAACAGTAGGTGGCCTCTGCTGCTGGCTACCTTCACCCTCAATCGTCCTCAGTTGTGATATACTGCAGCTTGATGTCGGTGACTTGGTGGAAGAGGAGGACATGAAGGACTACATCCCGCTCAAGTGTCGAGAGGCGGAGCGTCAGACTGAGCTGGACCGAGCGGCTGTGACTTCGCCGACTTCTGAGAAAGCTCCCTAGAGTTGTTGAGTGTGCTGATGAGAATGTTTATCCTTACCAAACGTTTCCAGCTACCTAGGCGGCTTGGTTGGAAGTCTGATGACAGGAGGGATGGGAACAGCAGTCATTTATAATGACCTTGGGGTTACTGAAATCTGATGCGACTGCCACTCAGTGGCCGCGCCTGTTAACTGTCATGTTATACACCTCTACATAAGCAAGAATTGTTTTTCGATAATGTCGGAGAATCGCCAGGCGGTGGCGCGGCTGACACGGGAATTGCAGGCTTTGAAGAAGTAGGTCCCGGACGAGCTACCACCCTCAACCCTTTACTCCATCAGGGCCTGCCCAGCACAGATAGATGCCATGCCCTCCACTAAGAGCATGCTTGAATGGCACTTTGTTGTTTTTGATCTTCCCGAAGACACTCCCTATTACGGCGGCGTGTATCACGGGAAGCTAGTATTCCCACCGATGTATCCGCTGAAGCCGCCGGCGATCTACATGATTACTCCCAATGGTATTACGCCTGCCAACTGCCATCATCGTCATTATCAACCACCGCTCCTTAGGGAGATTCGAAACGCATACGAAGCTATGTTTGTCCATGTCCGACTTCCATCCAGAATCTTGGAATCCCAGCTGGCGAGTGGAGACTATCCTTATCGGTGAGTTCAACTCTTTTCTCACCGTTTTCTTACTTCACCACTCATCAGGCCTTGTGAGTTTCATGTTGGACAAAACTGAGCCCAGAACGACCGGCGGGATGTCGGCATCGACTGCGTACAGGGAGAAGTGTGCGATCAATAGCTTCGTCAAAAACAAACTCGTAAGTTGGTGGTATTGAAGGGCAATGACAGGATTACCTTATTTCAGGACAAGGACTTCCGAGAGCTCTTTCCGGAGTTCCTGGATACCACTCGGTGAGAGCTGCGATCCTCGTGTAGTCCACGGGTGTGCATGGGGAGGTCTCAGGTTCTATCCCACCCATGGGTACTTTCATCGAATACCTCCTCCCGAAGGAGCAAAGACCTGCACTGAGTGCGGCTTCCCTGACAAAGATGCTGTATTCGCCTGCAAGGTAACAGCGTTGCGTAGTGTCACCGTTCGGCAGCCCCTGATTCAGGATTTCTCCAAGTTTTGCAAACGGCTCGGGGGAAGCGAGAACAATGTGTACGATCCAAATTCAAAAGACAGAGGCGATCTCTTCGGTGGTCTCGACTTGGTCAATGATCATCACTATTTACTGCCAACTATCCTAGCAGCTGTGGCCGTATTCACTGCTATCGGCTATGCCGTTATTTCATCACTGGACGACGCTAATGAGAATTCCATATGAGCTCCTCGTGTATACTTTTTGTGATGGTCTATTGCCTAATTCTATCGCTTGCGTTGAATAGTAACCACGTAGGTCGGAGAGGATTGCTGCCAGACGGTCGCTATACGAATAAGATCACGCCGGAAGCTGTACAGTCGATCACTAGCCAGAAATCGTGGTGCAACTTTGAGGATCTACTGGCCTGCAGGTAATCTAATGGTGGTAAAAGTTGGTAAGAACTGATAGAAGCTCCGGCCGGTGGATTGGTTCGGTTCATGGGCAGCTCTCTACCATCGTCATACGATGCCATGCTCTCATCTGGACTAACCTAGCTCAGTGTATCACTAATTATCGATAGAAGCAATTAAATGCGCTCCCCCGCTGCCGTTTCGACTCGTTCTTGCCGATGGTTTCACTGAGGAGTGTACGAGATCCTCGATTCAACTTCATGCCCTGCGACATCCCTCAACTTACAACGCAACTGCCTCAGTGTTATTAACGTACACAGACAACAAATAGATGAGTATCTGTATCAAGTAGGTCCTCCACCATAATCGTCGACTCAAAAAGTATCATCATAACGTATCTATATTAGGGCTGATGAATGCCACATCCCCGTGTTAACAGTAGCTGCCAATTCGCCTTTAAAAAATCTGACACAGTCACCACTACTGTTGTTGTCGTCGTCTACATGATAAAGAATGGCGACTGTACATCACCTAACCAGAGCAAAATGGTCTGCACTGCAGTAGTGGAGTTGAGGTCAGCGCTGCCCCTATGAGCAACACATGGCCATCGAGGGAGAAGTAGGTAAGTAGTGACACAATGGTACGCATTTTGCAGAGTATCCTCAGTAGCAGTCACAGACAGCCGGTTGTTGTCATGCACTGTGGTGATTAATACAGCTCTAGGCAGTACCGACCCTCTTCCTCGAATTTGTCGAAAACCTTCTGCGCGTCCTCAGCCGACATCTTACCACCCTCCCTGATGGCCGTCAAGATAGCATTCCGGACGTCAATCTCCAACTGCCCAGCCCGACCACAGAGGTAGAAGTAGCCACCCTTGTTGATGAGGTCCTCGTAGAGATCGTCCTTGCTCTCGAGCATCTTATGTTGAACATAGACCTTCTCCTTCTGGTCACGCGAGAAGGCTGGCTTGAGATGAGTGATGACACCTTCCTCAGCCCACTTCTCGAGCTCGTGACCCAGAATGTAGTCCTTGGCACGATACCGGCAGCCGTAGAAAAGCCACATGGGGCCAGTCTCGTAACCCAAGTTCTTGAAGAAAGCTCTCTCCTGGATGAATGCTCGGAAGGGCGCCAAACCAGTTCCAAGACCAGTCATAACGTAGGGCTCCATCAGCGTAGGAGGGAGGTTGAAAGTGCCCGGAGTGACCGACACCACAACCTTGTGAGTAAGATCCTCGTGGCCATCGGTAGCCAAACGATCGATGTAGTTGGTACAGAGACCACGCTTCGTTGCCCCACTGGGAGTCTTCCAGTCATTCACGACAATTACCAGCTCAACCTTGTCGTTGACGAATCGCTGAGAGGAGGCGATCGAGTAGAGCCTGGGCTTGATGCAGGGCACGAGAGACATGAGATGCTCCAGTGGCGGATGGGCACTAGGGAACTTCTTCAAGACGTCAATGTAGTTCACCGACTCCGAGGACAGAGCGCTGTAGGCAGCGTTACCCTCAGGAGTGTCGGCAACGATCAGCTCGAGGGCCTTCCGCTCCTCCTCGTCAACAGCGAACTTAGCGAGCTGCTTATAGAAGAACTTGTTAGGCCTTCCCGTGATGTCCACCACCTCACCAAAGATCTGTCGAGCAGTCATCGGATGACGATAACTGGCCGCCCGGCGCGGGTCCAAATCCTTCGTACCGCGGACATGATACCACTGGGTCTGGTCGACCTTATACCAGTCCAAGAAGTCCTCAACAAGGGCCGGGTCGTTGTCAGGGTAGATGGTAAGGGCATCGCCCAGAAGGTAGGAGAAGTCAACGCCACGCACGTCGAAGATAAGATGGCGAATGATCCGGTCGTAGTCAAGGGCAGTGATGCGCTCGTTCTTGGTGAGAGTGATAGTCTTAGTCTTAGGCGGATGAACTCTCTCATACTTGTGGGCCAGCTCTTTACCAACGACCTCCAACTCCACGATGGGCTCGGGGATCTCGTGCTCGTCAGGGGACTCGGGAGCGTTCTGGATCTTCCAGAAATCAGGGAGCCAAGACTCGAAGGCAGTCTCGTATTTGTCCTCGTCCTTGTCATCGCCGAGACCAATGTCCTGGGACTTCACAGCACCGAGCTCCAGCAGACGGCTCTCGATATTCTTAGCAGCGGCGTTGAAGTGCTTGTAACCAGTATCACCAAGACCGAACACTGAGAACTTAGTTGAAGCCAGGAAGCCCTCTTCGAGCTCAGGGTCGTTGATTCCCTCCCAGAAGGCATGGGCGTTGTTGGGGAAGTCACCCTCACCGGCAGTCGAACAAAGGACGACTACGTTGCTCATAGCCCTAAGAGACTCAGGGGTCACCTCATCCAACTCGTGGACGGCAACGTTGAACTGTCTAGATCGGCACAGCCCAGCGAAGCGGCTGGCGAGCTCAGTGGTGGTACCGGTATCAGAGCCAACGAGGATGTCGAGAGCAGGACCAGAAGCTTCGTCAGAGGGGGCACCACGCTTCTCCATCCACTTGTAGTTCTCCAGGCGGTCACGAGTCCACTGCTGAAGGCTCGATTTGAGCTGATCAGCGACCTCGGGATGAGTACGCTTGAGGATCTCAAAGCGGTTCTCCAGCTTGGTGAATTGGTGCACGTCAATCGACAGGTGCTTGGAGTCGAGCGTGAAGGGGTTCTGACCGTTCGGGGTTTGGGCCGGGTTGTAACGGTACAGCGTCCAGTAGCCCGAGTCCACCGGCCTTCTTCATCTCCTCAGCCAATCGAGAGAGGCCACGAGGGTAGAGGATCTTATGCTCGATGCAAGGAGAATAGCAGAGCACCAGCGAGGGGCCAGGGAAAGCCTCGGCCTCCACCAATGCCTTCACCGACTGAGCGTAGTTGGCACCGATAGCGATGGAAGCAACATAGACGTCACCGTAGGCGATGGCAATGGCACCGAGGTCCTTCTTAGCACGACGGTAACCAGTAGGGGCGAACTTCTGCACAGCGCCCAAGTTGGTGGACTTGGAGACCTGACCACCGGTGTTAGAGTAACCCTCGGTGTCCATGACCAGGACGTTGAGGTCCGTCTGGGAGGCCAACACGTGGTCGAGACCGCCGAAGCCGATGTCATAAGCCCAACCATCACCACCCCAAACCCACTGGGAAATCTTTCGGGAAGAGGTCCTTCATCGGAGAGGATCTCCTGGACCAACGGGACATGGCGCAATCCACTGGTGTCCTCTAGCATGGCTGGGATCTGCTCAGAGAGCTCCTGACAGATCTTGGAGTCGTGGTACTTCTCCAACCACTCGTGGCAGGCATTGTTGAGCTCAGGGCTGAGCAAGGCCTTGTACTCCTCGTCATCGACCAGCTCTTGCACCTTTTCTCCTTCAGATTGAGGCGACGCTCCTGGACGGCTCGAGCCATACCAAGACCGTACTCAGCAGCATCCTCGAATAGGGAGCGACCCCATGCAGGGCCCTTGGCCCTTGTCATTAACAGCCAGTGGGTTGAAGGCAGCAGTACCAGCCCATACAGAAGAGCAGCCGGAGGCGTTGGCGATGACCATGCGCTCACCGAACAGCTGTGTGACGAGCTTTGCATAGGGAGTCTCGCCGCAGCCCTCACACGCGCCCGAGAACTCCAGCATAGGCTGCTGGAATTGAGAACCCTTGAGAGTGTGACGGTCCACCATGTACCCTCTATTGGGTAAGCTCGGTAGCGAAGGACCAGTTGGGACGCTGGACCTCGACGACGTCCTCGAGCGGGGTCATAGTGAGAGCGTTGTCCGGGCAAGCCCAAGAGCAAGCCTCGCAACCAGTGCAGTCCTCAGGGGCCACTTGGATGCGGTACATCATACCAGCAACGTCATTGCCACCCTTGGCCATACGCATGTCGAAGGCCTCGGGAGCGACATCAGCCTCCAACTGGGAGATGAGGAAGGGTCTGATAGCGGCATGAGGGCAAATAGCCGAGCACTTGTTGCATTGGGTACACTTGTCCATGTCCACTATGGGGATGGTGAGAGCCACACCACGCTTCTCGTACTGTGTGGTGGCAGGAGGATAGTGACCACGAGGGTCGAAGGACGACACAGGCAAGTTGTTGCCCTCCAACGCATTGAGCCTGTCCATGAGATCAGTACAGAAAGCGGGCCTGGTAGGATCGACATCTTCGGGCTTAGCGTAGGAGCTGAAGACTTGAGGGTCGTACTGGATCTCCACCAAGTTGGCAATGGCAGCATCAACACCCTTGAAGTTCCTCTGCACCAAGTCCTCACCCTTGGACGAGTAAGCCTTCTTCATGGCGTCCTTCAACAGCTTCTCAGCGCTCTCGTAGGGGATGATGTCAGCCAGTTTAAAAAATACAGCAGCAAGGACGTTGTTGGTGTGACGACCGAGACCGTTATCCCTAGCAACCTTCGAGGCATCGATGGTGTAGATGTGAGCCTTCTTCTCACCAAGTTGGTTGATGACTGGTTGTGGCATCTCAGACAAGAACTCCTCAGCAGTCTTAGAGGCGGAGTTGAAGACAGCGATACCACCAGGCTTGAGGGTCTCCACAATGACCCTCGGGAACTTATGCGGCCACGTCCGTTGGGAGACGGCAATGTAATCGGCGTTCATGATGGCATACGGCGACTCGATCTTCTCAGGGCCGAAACGGAGATGGGAGATAGTGCAGCCACCGGACTTCTTGGAGTCGTAGGCGAAATAAGCCTGCACGAACTGATCCAGTGTTGTCAGCGATGAGCTTGATGGCACTCTTGTTGGCGGAGACGGTACCGTCAGAACCCATACCCCAGAACAGGCACTGTCTTGTACCAGGGGCGGAGACGTCAGGCTCAGGGCCGACCTTGATGGATCTGTGAGTGACATCATCCTCAATACCAACAGCAAAGTTCTCCACCGGCCTGGACTGCTTCAAGTTCTCGAAGACAGCCTCGGCCATGGCGGGGGTGAACTCCTTAGAGCCGAGACCATAGCGACCACCGACCACCTTCATAGTGCTGCCAACAGACTGTAGCGTCGCTGCAACATCCAAGAACAATGGTTCGCCAATAGCTGTTTGCTCCTTGGTACGGTCAAGCACTGCAATACGCTTGACCGAATGGGGCAAGGCGCTGATGAAGGACTCGGCATCCCACGGTCGATACAGGTGGACTCGAATTAGACCGACCTTCTCACCACGGGCGGTCATGTAATTAACAGTCTCCTCAACAGTCGAGCTGCCAGAGCCCATGATGACTGTGACGTACTCGGCTTGGGGATGGCCGTAGTAGAAGAAGTTCTTGTAGTGGCGACCGGTCACAAGGGCAACATCATTCATGACCGATTGCACTATCGCAGGGGTGTTGTCGTAGTACTTGTTAACAGCCTCAGAGTTCTGGAAGAAGGTATCGGCGAATTGGCCGAGACCGCGGGAGTGAGGCTTGTTGGGGTTGAGCCCTCGGGCACGGTAGGCGGCCAACTCCGTCCAGGGAACGAGCTGGTCCATGGCCTCGTAGGGGATGATGTTGATCTTGTTAATCTCATGAGAAGTACGAAAGCCGTCGAAAAAGTTGACGAAGGGCACTGAGCTCTTCATAGTAGCAATATGCGCAACCAAGGCCATGTCCATAGACGCCTGGACACTATGACCAGAGAGCTGTGCCCAACCAGTCTGTCGAGTACCCATAACGTCCGTATGGTCACCAAAAATACACAGCGCATGCTTCGATATTGCTCTGGCAGCGACATGAAAGACGCAGGGGTTGAGGGCACCGGCAATTATGTACATATTAGGGATCATCAGTAGTAGACCTTGCGAGGAGGTGAAAGTGGTACCAAGGCCACCAACGTCGAGGACGCCGTGTACAGCACCAGCTGCACCGCCTTCTGACTGCATTTGGGTAACCCTAGGGACGCTACCAAAGAGGTTCTTGCGGCCTTGACCAGCCCAGTTGGCCATAACATCTCCCATTGGTGTGGCAGGTGTGATGGGATAGATCTGAATAGAAAGCGTATACGAATGACGAAGACAGTACGCGAACGCTCACCATGGCCTGCTCGGACCAAGCGTAAGCCACGTAGGCCGCGGCAGTGCAGCCATCGTAGGGCAACTGCTTCTGAGGGAACTCCTTCAACCCCTGAAAGGAAGAACACTTCGTCAACCACAACCAGAGACAAAGGTCAATACTCGCGATGCCAGAAAGAGCACTAGAAATGCCACCAACCGACCTTAGCTGCTTTCCGTTTCCATGCAGGCTCAACAAGCTCCGTGTAACCCTCGGCTGACGACGGGTGGTTGGCAGCAGCTGCACTACCAAATGCCTGCTTAGACATCCGCGTGGCGGATGCAGCGGCTGCGACAGTGCGAGCGGCGGCGGTACTGGAGGTGGTAAATAGTGATCTTGACGATAACATGCTATGAGGGGCTGCACGTCGTTGCTAACTTCTACTGATGCTGCTTCTAGTTGAATGAAAATTAGTCTACTAGACTGGAGTGGTCTGGTAGACAAAGAGGAGGAGAATGAAAACTCCTGCATGAGGAAATAACGTTCAATACCACGGCTGGCGTCTACCGTCTACGACCTTTGAACCAACGCGCGTCGAAAAACGGACGTTGACACGGCCACGAGTCCCCAGTGAGACGCCCAAGGCCGAGCAATTCTCCGGGGAGTCGGCCGGTTGGGACGGGGTACTACAATGCGTCGGGCTAAGCTAGTGAATGTGAGTCTTGTACCGCTTGAACTATTGACCTTGCCTCGCGTTCATTGAATCACCCGCGCATTTCCACAGTCACTTGCGCACTTGAAGTTTCTCAACGCGGCATCGCGCTCTGCTGCTCTCAAAGTCTCTGTAGGCCACAACGTTCGGAGCGGACCTTACAGAAGCAGCTACGTACCAGTAGGTGATGCAGAGCTTTGGGCATATCGCCTGCCTGCCACCGATATTCATGCAGTTCGCAACTATCACCGACTAAATGTACGCAGCAGCCGCTGCTGCTTCTGTTGTGGCCCATCGGAGGGCAGTCAAACGACGGACGTTAAGTGGGGAAAGTCTGTTCGCGGTACCGACGCCTCATCGTAGTGAGACAGGTTGGTTGAGCATAAAAAGTACCTTAACGCCCCTGACAGGCACCGCACGTCACCCTGGTCGTACTGCGCACAATCTGCCTTATGGCGGTGCTCGCGGTAGTGGGAGACACCATCTCGAGATGCTCGACCACTGGTCACTGGCCCTGTCCCTAGGTACGACTGGTATGCGTGAGCCACACGAGTTCGAGCTATTCTCGATGCCAGACCGAATGGTTAATGTAAGTAAACACAGGCCGTCGTTTCACTTCCCTCTGCCGTGCACTCAGGCCCATGATCCAATTCTGATTGGGATAATTAAAGAGTACCAACGCCAACTACGCTATGAACGGGGTGAGGATCGGACCAGCTACTTCACGACTGCGCGTGTTCGTCAAAATCGCCGTCTCTCGCAGCGACCGATGTAAGCGTTGTTCAATTCAGGGCCAGCACCTCGCCCGGTTGATGACACTACCACTACGCGTGAGCGTAAACCACCATCATTCCTTCGCAGACTAGGTCGGTGAACAACGCTATTCTGCAAGGCATTGGTGTGCTTTTCGCAGGGTCTTCAGCCCTCGCTTTGGTACGATGCCGCACCCCGGTCACAAGCGGTGCTGCTGCAACCCGCGGAGTGCAGCCAAAAATCCGCACTGTCTGCTGCTAAAGAAGGCCCGAGCGCTTGTCCAGAGTCTGGTATGTCGGCTGCTGTTCGACCAGCCAATCTGAGGACGCTTTGTCATGCCTTCAGTTTCTTTACCGTCTACTACAGTACCAAGTCAGAGAGAGTCATTCACCTCACAGACATCTCGATGACAATTTCCAGCTTCGACAATCTGCATCAGCCAATTCTTTCTGCTATCGTTTAGTGGCCATCCTGCCACCGCTTTGTTTTTCGACACGTATTCATGACACGGCCACGTCAATGTTGTTCAAATAGAATCGCTGTTGGTCAGTATGGCAGTACGTCAATCACAACATCCCTGGAGGCCACTAGGCAACACAAGCCGCGAGGCGTCTTGACATCTGGTAGATCAGTCATGTCTAGTGGAGGTTCAATCATTCACAGTTGAAGGAAGCATGCCACAAATAATACCTAAAGCAACCGTCCGGGTATGGCAGGCTGGCACGGACGCGCACATGTCCCAGACAGACTTCTGCAGCTCTTCATTCTTTCGAAACCTCGATACTTTACGGTCGAGCCGCAGATCCCAAGGCCCAATCGGCTTTGGTGCCTAACGGAGATGTTGCTGTGGAGGGTGAGTGCGCAGGAAAGCTCACGTTCGGGGCACTCGGCGGTGCTGTGGGTGCGATCTGCAGAGACTCCGTCCTTCCTACGGCGGCAACCGTACGGACCGATGCATTGGCTATTCCTCTGCCTGAGTGCACAGCTTACTGACATACCAACTCAAGCCGAATCACCTTGTCCTGGTCCTCGTACGCGACTGACAGTATGCATCCGGGCGGCATTCTCGTTACCAATGGATGGCCCACCGTTCTGTCTAACCTGTATCACCATGAAACTACACGCTGGGCGATGATAAGGCGTTCTTCACACCAGTGCCTTTTGTAATCCGACGCTGATCGCAAGGCTCCTGTCGTGATTGTAGTTTGTGCCGCAGGCTGTCATTCGCAAGCTTGAGTCTGTGAAGCTCGTCCAGTAGTTGGGTTTTCTGCAAGTACGAACGACACCATTGATGGAACCCACGGTTGCTTCCACGTTCAGGCTCATTTCGAGCAGCTGCCGCGAATGCGCATCATCACCTCTCGGTCCCTCTCCACGAAGACCGCTCGCTTTACGCGCTGTTCTTCGAGAAACTGTTGGTCATGAGCCCGTCGAAGTTTCAAGAGCTCACTGACCAGGACGACGAGATGCAACCCGAGCGTGGGACAACAGAAGCCTACTTGTTGGCCTTCTTCCTTCTACTAGCCTCGACGGCCAATAATATCTTCAGATGGTCGACATCATCTGTATCAGGATTCGCTTCGTAAGGATCGTTGAAGGAGCTTTGTGAGAATCTCCTACAGGACAGATTGACTAATCGTGGATGACAATACAGCCGTACTTGTACAAGATAGATAGCCCTTTAGCCACCCGCGAACCATCAGGCCGACAGGGCTCCATCGTTAAGACATGCAATGAGAAAGCAGCACTATTCTGCATCTCAATAGAGTAATTAACATCGGGGAGAGGGAATGGTCTCGCTAAGATGCCAGTTGCTACAACATGTACGACACACCGCTGTTGAACTTGGCCGAACATGTAGGAGTTCAAGTTCACAGTGATAGCGGTGGTCATGTAGTATAGCTCCGCTTACTATGCCGAGTTCGTATGGACGTCAAGACGAACCAAGCAGGAAATACGAAGCCGAACAGTAATGCTCTGTTACTACGGGATTACCGCAGTGGGTACTGCGACGTAGACATAATCGACGCGCGGCATAGCTTCGAGCGTGCACGCTACATTGAGAAAATGCAAGATTCGTAAGATTGGCAAGTGTCGGCGCAGGATCGAAACTGATCGGAAGTTGCTCGAGGCCCGCGTTGGTCAGGCCTGTGAACCTGCGTGTAGCATGCTTATTCTCCATAATACGACACTATAAACTATATGGTTCGATCTCTACACTACATGGCAACTGTTATTGGACTCTTCTAAAGTCCCCTAGTTGGAAATTCTCAGGTCCACGCGGACACGGCCGGCTGGCAGCGTCAATCCGAATGAGCCGATTTGTGTAATTACCCCACTACTGTATGCTCTATCAATCAACCACTGTACTCCGCTCATCACTCTGCTTTGCCTCCCACCTAGACCTTTGTATCTTGGGTTTGTCAATCGACCTCTCACGATGCTTCGTGTGGCCTCGGTCACTGCTTACGATGGAATTGGCTACGATATATCGTTAAACCAGCGGCCGATGTCCGGTGGATTTGAGAAACGCCTGCCTTGCTCGTCTCTTCACTGGGTTGCACGCGTAGAGGCATTGACGGTTGAGCGAGGTTGCTCGGGCACTACCGTCGTCATCGCACGGGATATCGGGGTCCTTCTCGGCTGCTGCTCTTCTTCCTTACAGGTTTTGCCTTTCTCGGGATTGTTACCCGTGAAGGCTCATCACCCTGGGTATGGCATAATTCGTCTTCTGCTCTTAATAAGGCAAGACAATTAATACTAAGAGTGTAATTCATCCCACGCCACCGCTCCTCATCATCAATGCCGCCTTGCCTTCAGGCTGTTAATAAGATGCATTTTCCTATGCACCGCTGGCACTCGATAATATTGTGGCTCACACTTCTGCCACTACAGGTGATCAGATCGACGGTTAGTTCCCAGCAAGGCTCACTGCTTTCCTGCTGCTCAGCTCGTACAGGGATGGGTTCTTGTTGGACGCCGTGGTGACATAACACTACTAGGCCCGCTCACGGTCGACCCTAGCCCCGCACAGGTAGGCAAATGCGCTTGAAGCTGGGCGGACGGCATCTCTGCACAGGCCTCGAGATTTGCTTTGAATAAGCAAGGCCTGCCACAGTGGGATTTCGTGGCGAAAAAGGAGCTGACTGGCGTGGAAATGAAGACCGACTTGCACATCATGGCCCACGACATCATCGGTGAGGCCATTCTGTTCTTTGTTTCCCTTGTAGTGTTATCACTAGGCGCGGATCCTGTGTCGGTGCTGATACTGATGCTGGATGATGGAAGAGAAGGAGGGGCTATGATTGCACCCCCAGACGGTTCAGGTAAGAGCATTCTCGTGTTGTCGTTCTTGTGTTGATTGACTCAACGTTTACTCAGCTGAGCTGCCGCGGTACTACAAGAAGGCCATATTCAACAGTTCGATGGAGGTGCTTGATGTGGCAGTTTTTAAGAAGTCGCTCTCGGTAGGATCGGTGATTTACGTCGGAGATGGTACTGAGCACTAACAGGTTGAGGAAGCCGTACACTTCTCGGCCGCCCTGTCGGTCACTGGGGAGTCGGCCTTTTGGAGGCAAGCTCAGTTCTTTTCGAATCTGTGGATCTCGACCAAGCGACCAGGTGAGAGCGGTATCAATCCAGTAATACTTTTGAAGCGTTTGGATGGCTATAGGAAAACCTGATGACCCTGAGGATCCGGACGAGTCTAAACGACCACAGGTCTCAGTGATGGGCTTCTCTCGTCTGGGGAACTATGTGTAAGTGTGCCCTCGTTGTCCTCTTCGTCGGTCCCATAGTTGTCCCTTGGTCAGACATATGTACGATCGTGTGGTACTCGGCTCGACTCTGTCGGTGCGATCCTTCGTTCGGCTCGGGAGCACTATAAGTGTTCAAGAGATCGCTACAGTTGGATCGAGCTTGTCCGTTGAAGTAAGCTGCTGTAGTGGAGGTGCGACCTCTCTGATGGGCCTTGCTTTCGTCAGGGGTTCATCAACATCGGCAACTCTGAGCCCACCGACCCACAAATTGGGACTCCAGACTCTGGCTACGGCCTTAGCGTAGGCGCTCGTCGGGGAACCACTGATATGAACCGCTCCTTCCACAGGTTTACGGAGCGGCAGTACTTCGCTCGACCGTTAGCATCTTCGACTACGTGTCCATGGGCAGCTCCCTTTCGGTCTACAACTTCGCTAAGCTTGGCAGCGGCCTCTCCCTTTTTAATTCGGCGGTGAGTCGTCCTCGTCTCTCTCCGATGCGGAGTCTTTCCTGCTCAGATGTTCGGGTCGTCGATGTCCGTCTTGGACTACGCAACGTTCGGTAGCTCGGCCTCGATCCGAACCTATGCCAGAATTGGCAGTGCGCTATCCCTGTACGGCACGACACGCCTCGGCAGTCGCCTCTCTGTTCTGGACTGGGTACGGCCACTAATCCTCCCCGCTGTATTAATTCCCCTTCCTCATCTCAGATAACCCTAGGCAGCTCAGCCTCCATCCGAGCTTCCTTCCGCCTGGGCAGCTTCATGTCTGTTGCTGGTAAGTTGTGGTACTCTTCTCTACTCTAATAAGGTCGTTGTCTGCTGCCAGGTCGAGCCCGCCTAGGGAAATCCCTCACCACGTTGGACTTCATCAACATCGGCAGCTCACTGTCGTTACAGTCCTTCATGCGGCTCGGCAGTGCGACCTCTCTGTAATGACGTCTCCGACTAACGCTCTGCGCCGTCATCAGCTCCTCAGATTCGGAGCCTCTCGTTTTGGCGCATCCCTGTCCGTCCTCGACTTGGCGACACTGAGCTCATCCCTGAGCCTTCGAGGGTTGGCTCGGATTGGCAGCACTTGCAGCCTCTTCGACCGTGCAGTCCTTGGCTCTAGCCTGAGCGTAAGATCGGTTCTGCCCCCTGACACCCGGCCAAGTGCTCCTTCTCAGGTCCTCGATTTCTCCACGCTAGGGTCGTCGCTCTCCCTCCAAAAAGTTCGCACGGAGCGGCTCTTCGATATCAGTATACGGCATGGCTCGCTACGGCTCATCTCTATCGGGCCTGGACTTCATCAACCTGGGATCCGCTATGAGTATCCGAGGTTTCACGAGATTCGGTTCGGATCTGTCCTGCTACGGTCTGGCTCGGATCGGTTCGAGCCTCTCCGCCATAGACTCGATAGCCCTGGGCAGCTCGTTGTCCTTGCGGGCAGCAGCTCGCCTGGGTTCGTCCCTTTCTATGCACAGCTACTTCCGTATGGGTAAAGGGTTCTCGCTGTTGGACACTGCGGCTTTGGGCTCCTCGATCAGTTTGAGGGCTGTCTCAAGGTTCGGAAGTGCTCTGTCGGTGTGCGGTGTTGGACGCTTCGGCTCGGCTCTGTCTCTCCTGGATGCAGCGACTCTCGGCAGCAGCATGTCACTGCGACAATACGTTAGAGTGGGCAGCTCCCTTTCCTTGGTGTCCCGTGCTCGTCTTGGCGACGGTCTCTCCGTCCTGGACTACGCACATGCTGGCAGCTCCTTGTCCCTCCGTTCTCTCGCTAGACTCGGCTCTAGCCTCTCAAGCTACGCCGTTGCTAGGCTAGGGAGCAGTGCTTCAATCCTAGACTGCATTCACCTGGGCTCATCATTGTCCTTGAGGTCCGCGACGAGAGCAGGCTCGAGCCTCTCTGTATTCGGTCTGGCCCGCCTTGGCAGCTCTGTCTCGGCACTGCACACAGCGACTCTGGGCAGCTCCTTCTCGTTGAGATCCTTCATGAGGATGGGCTCGGCAGTCTCGGCCTGTGGACTGGCGCGTTTCGGCTCATCGTCATCCGTCATTGATTTCGCCATACTGGGCAGCTCGCTATCTCTACGCCAGATGAGCCGCCTTGGCAGCGCCCTCTCCCTCCTCGGTATCGGTCGCTTGGCCTCCACGGCCAGTATCCTGGACTACCTTCAACTCGGTAGCAGTCTTTCTGTCCGTAACCTAGCCCGCATCGGTAGTGCCCTGTCAACTGCCGGCCTGGCTCGGATAGGAGCTACTATCTCAACTCTAGACCTGATCAACCTCGGTTCCTCGTTATCGACCCGGGCGTTCGCTCGGCTCGGCTCATCCCTGTCGATCCACAGCCTCAGCAGGTTAGGTGACAGCATTTCGGCTCTTTCATTCGCCTTCCTAGGATCGTCTCTCTCCCTTCGTGGCCAGGCTCGCCTCGGAAGCGCCTTGTCGACTTTTGGTTTGTCCAGACTCGGCTCCTCCCTGTCTGCTCTAGACTACGCCCTTTGTGGTAGTACGATGTCTTTGCGGTCCTACGCTCGCTTTGGCTCTGCCATCTCCCTGTTCGGCAGCCTCCAGGGCAGGCACCTCTACCAGTGTGTTGGACGTCTTTCCTCGTTCGGCAGCGCCCTGTCTCTGCGTGGTCTGGCTCGCTTCGGGAGCGCCGTATCATCGTTCGGTCTATGCAGACTAGGTAGTCACCTATCTGTCGTCAGCGCGGCCCACCTCGGCAGTAGCGTGTCGATGCGGCAATTCGCCCGGCTAGGGAGCGTTCTCAGTGTCTTCAGTGCCTCCAGGCTGGGCCTGACCCTCTCCACTCTGGACTCCGTAGCCATCGGCTCGGCCCTCTCCGTGAGGGCCTTCGGTCGCACTGGTAGCTCAGTGTCGGTGTACGGTTGTTCGCGCCTAGGGCTCGAGCCTGTCGGTGTTGGACTTCGGCCTGGTGGCAGCTCACTCTCCTCTGAGAGCATTCGCTCGTCTGGGCAGCTCAGTCTCGCTGCACTACCTTGCACGCTTCGGCAACACCCTCAGCTTGCTGGACTTCGCTGCCCTTGGATCCACCCAGTCTTTGCGCTCCTTTGCTCGCCTCGGCAGCAGCCTTTCCGTTGTTGGCATGGCCCGGCTGGGTTCGCAAATATCGGTGCTCGACTTCGCCACCTGCGCCTCCTCCCTTTCCTTGAGGACCTTCGCTCGCGCTGGCAGCGGCTTGTCGGTCTTCGCCGTTGCCAGGATGGGTAGTTCCATCTCGACCCTCGGCTTCATGGCCCTCGGCAGTTCCCTGTCAGTCAGGGACTTTGCCCGCCTCGGCAGCACCATCAGCGTCTTCAGCCTCGGACGGATGGGCAGCAGCCTGTCGATAGTAGACTTCACTAACCTTGCCAGTGCGACATCGCTCCGTTCCTTCTCACGGTTCGGATCGAGTTGTTCGATTTACGGTATGGCCCGTATAGGGTGCAGTATGTCGGTGTTGGACTTCGTAAACTTCGGCAGTACGATGTCCATCAGATCCAGCTTGAGGTTCGGCAGCTCCCTCTCTGTGTACGGCAAAGTCCGCCACAGCAGTGCAGTCTCTATGCTAGACATGCTAGCTCTAGGCAGTAGCATGTCCCTCAGGGCCTTCTTTCGGGCTGGCTCTGCGGTCTCAGTCTTCAGCATGGCACGCCTTGGGCAGTATTCTGTCCACCTACGACAGCATTACCCTCGGTAGTGCCCTCTCCCTGCGTGGCCTGATGAGACTCGGGAGTGCAGTATCGGTCTTCGGCCAGACTAGGTTCGGCTCCCAGCTCTCCAACCTCGGCTTTGCCACGCTCAGCTCGTCGATGTCGATCCGATCCTTCGCTCGTTTCGGCAGCACCATCTCCCTGCTGGGCACGGCACGGCTGGGCTCGGCCCTCTCTGTGATGACCTTCACTGCACTCGGGAGCGCGCTGTCGCTGAGGTCGATGGGTCGTGTAGGCAGTCAGATCTCAACCTACGGCGTGTCGAGGTTCGGCAGCAGCATATCCGTACTAGACTTCGTAGCTGTTGGTAGTGCTCTCTCCCTTCGAGCATACATCCGAGCTGGAAGCACTCTCTCGGTGGCAGCTGCGGCAAGGTTCGCTCACAGCCTCTCGGTACTGGACTACCTCGCCCTGGGCAGTACGATGAGTATCCGATCCAGTTCTAGGCTGGGCAGTACCCTCTCAGTGTACTCTACTTCGAGGCTGGGGAGTTCCTTGTCCACCCTGGGTCGTGTAACCCTGGCCTCCGCCCTCTCCTTGCGGTCCTTGGTCCGCATGGGTTCGACTGTGTCTCTCTTCGGAACGACCCGTCTAGGGTCGGGCTTCAGCGTCCTGGACCTCAGCGCCCTGGGCTCGTGTCTGTCAGTCCGGGGGGCTATAAGAGCCGGCAGCACCATGTCGGTCTACGGCACTTCTACCCTGGGCTCTGCAGCTTCCGTTCTAGACTTCACCGCTCTGGGCTCTGCTCTGTCTCTAAGGAACTTCGCCCGCTTCGGTAGCCAGATCTCAGTATACGGTATGAGTCGGATGGGGGACTCAGTCTCCGTGCTAGACTTCGTCCATCTAGGCAGTGCCTTCTCCCTCAGAGGACACACCCGAATCGGTTCGGCCTTCTCGATGGCCGGTCTGGCTCGGCTAGGCTGCTCGATGTCGGTGCTGGACTACGTGACTCTGGGCTCGACGCTCTCTCTCCAACAGTACGCGAGATTCGGTCGAGCCGCATCAGTCTTCTCGACAGCCAGGCTGGGCCTCACGGCGTCGGTGCTCGACTGTGTTTACCTCGGTAGCTCCCTCTCCATGCGCTCCCTGGCAAGGCTCGGATCGACTTTGTCCACATTCGCCTCGGCACGCCTGGGCCAGGGTCTGTCTGTGTGCGACTTCTCCCACCTCGGCAGTGCCCTCTCGGTCCGGTCTGTGATGCGGCTCGGCTCAGCGTTCTCGGCCTTCCGTGGCGCCCGTATAAGCGGCAGCTCCTCAGTCTTGGACTTTCTTGCCTTGGGGTCGTCCATGTCCCTTCGTGGGGTGGCAAGGCTAGGCTCTACCCTCTCACTGGTTGATACCGCCAGACTGGCCAGCTCGACTTCAATCCTGGACTGGGGAGCTCTTGGCAGCTCGCTATCCTTGCGTGCCATTGCTCGCCTGGGATCGAGCCTCTCCTCGTTCGGCAGTGCTGGTATCGGCTCCAGCGCTTCCATCCTCGGTTACAGCCTGATCGGTAGCTCCCTGTCTCTGCGTGGACTGTTGAGAGCCGGCAGCACATTTTCAGTCTATGGGGGTGCTCGACTCGGTCTCTCTCTGAGTACGGTCGACCTCGTTTCCCTCGGCAGTGCCCTATCGCTCCGTGGCTTCATGCGTTCGGGTAGCAGTCTGTCGCTGCACGCTATGGCCAAGTTTGGGTCGCTCATCAGCTCTTTGGACCATGCCTGGCTGGGCAGCTCACTGTCCCTCAGAGCTGTCGGCAGGTTTGGTAGTTCCCTATCAGCCTACGGCTCGGCACGACTCGCCAGCGACTTGTCCATGCTAGCCTATGCGACTTTGGGATCGACCCTCTCCGTGCGATCCCTCGCTCGAGCGGGCAGTGCTCTCTCAGTCTTCGGAGGCTCTCGTCTCGGCTCATCAGCTTCGGTCTTCGACTACGTCCATGTCGGCTCATCATTATCACTACGCTCCTACGCTAGGCTGGGCAGCTCCCTCTCCGTCTACGGCTCCACGCATCTATCGGACTACTTCTCAGCCCGCCAGCTATGCGATCTTGGCTCGACACTGTCCGTGCGAGCAACAGGGCGCCTTGGCTCGGGACTCTCCGTGTTCGCCACCTCGAGGCTCGGCAGCTCGCTGTCAACGCTCGACTATATCGTCCTGGGCAGCTCCCTGTCGGTCAGAAGCTGCGCTAGGCTCGGCAGCGACCTCTCGGTGTACTCATGGACGAGGCTCGGCGATAAGCTATCAGTCCTGGACTACAGCGGTCTTGGCAGCGCCCTGTCCATCCGCTCCTACTCCAGACTAGGCAGTACCTTTTCGATCCACAGCTCACTTTGGGCTGGCTCTGTTATCAGTGCCCGTGGCATCCTCAAGCTTGGGAGCACCCTCAGTGCGTTCTCCTGCACTAGGTTTGGCTCTACGATGTCCCTCTTCGATGCCACTACTTTGGGCAGTGTTTTGAGCCTTCGTTCTTCAGCTCGCCTGGGCTCTGACATGTCGGTCTACAGCCTAGCCAAGCTGGGAGGCTCCCTTTCGGTGCTGTATCATAGTCACTTGGGCAGCTCCCTTTCACTGAGGAGCTTCGCCAGGCTGGGCAGCACGGTGTCGGCCTACGATCGAGCCCGTCTCGGGTCGTCCGTGTCGATCCTCGACTTCCTGCATTTGGGCAGCTCCTTGTCCCTGCAGTCTCACGCCAGGTTGGGCAGCTCTCTGTCAGTCTACGACTGTGCCAGACTCGGCCGCTCCGCCACAGTTCTGGACTTCCTCCAGCTCGGGAGCACTCTTAGCCTACGTGCAACGGCCCGGCTTGGCAGCACTCTATCAGCGTACGGGGTATCAAGGTTCGGAGACTCTCTATCAGCCTTGGATTACACCGTGATTTCAAGCTCGCTATCCCTGCGTACATTCACTCGGCTGGGCAGCACGCTGTCGACCTTCGCCACGACTCGCTGCGGAAGCTCTCTGTCGACCCTGGGCTCCGTACACCTGGGCAGCGCCTTATCCATTCGGGGCGTCACTCGGGGTGGGTCGGCTCTATCGCTCTTCGGTCTGGGCAGACTAGGCTCCACGCTGTCCACACTGGACTCAGTCGAGCTTGGCAGCACTCTCTCACTGAGGTCCTTCGCCCGACTCGGATCGTATCTGTCGACTTTCGGCGAGACTAGGCTCGGCAGTCGTATGTCTCTGGTCGAGTTCGCCTCTCTCGGGAGTAGTCTATCACTCCGTTCTACTGCTAGGCTCGGATCAGCACTGTCGATGGTGTCCTTGTTCCGAGCTGGTAGTAGTGTATCCATACTCGATTTCGTGATGCTGGGTTCCACCATGTCCCTGAGGTCATTCGTGAGATTCGGCAGTGCTGTCAGCGTGTACGGCTTGGCCCGGTTCGGCAGCGTCCTCTCGGCCCTCGACTTCGTCCAGCTTGGATCCACTCTCTCTGTGAGGTCCCTATCGAGGATGGGCAGCTACGTCTCGGTTTACGGGCTGTCAAGGCTCGGCGATGCCCTGTCGGTCATGGACTACGCTGCTACAGGGAGCTCCCTCAGCCTACGGTCCCTCGTCCGTATGGGCTCCTCCTTGTCGGTGTACACTCATGCTAGAGTTGGCGGGTCTATGTCGGTGCTAGACTACCTCATCCTCGGCTCTTCCCTCTCCCTTCGTAACTCCTTGCGAGTTGGCAGCTCCCTGTCGCTGCTAGGCAGGGCAAGGATCGGCTCTTCGGTATCCATAGTGGACTTCTCCCACCTTGGATCATCGCTCTCCCTGCGTAGTGTCAGCAGGCTTGGCAGCAGCCTCTCGGTATACGACCAAGCGAGGATAGCGGGCTCCCTGTCGGTCCTAGACTACCTCATCCTCGGCAGCTGCCTGTCCTTACGTGGTGTCGCCCGACTCGGGCAGCTCAGTGTCCATCACCGGAGAGCTCAGAGCCGTAGCACCGATATCGGTCACTGACTTCTTCCAGATTGGCTCTGGTCTTTCGATCCGCTCGTACGGTCGCCTCGGCAGCAGCCTGTCGGTCTTCGGCGTGGCTCGTTTCGGCTCCTCCCTCTCCTTGGTCGACTTTACGCACCTTGGCTCATCGATCTCCATCCGAAGCTTCTCCCGCTTCGGGAGCTGCCTGTCTGCCTTTGGCCTTGCCAGGATCGGAGGTTCAATCTCCGTCCTTGACTTCGCGAAGCTGTCCTCGAGTATGTCACTGCGGTCCCTTGCTCGGCTCGGCTCGACCCTCTCGGTCTTCGACGGGGCTCGCTTCGGCAGTACGATGAGCGTCATGCACTTCGCCTCCTTGGGCAGCGCTCTTTCCATCCGGAAGCTCCTCCGCGTGGGCAGCTCGATGTCGCTGCTCGAGGGAGCTCGGTTGAGCTCCAGCGTATCGATCCTGGACTTCGCTACGCTGGGCAGCAGCCTCTCGCTCAGAGCCTTCACAAGGTTCGGCAGCAGCCTGTCTGCCTTCGGTCGTGCCAGAGTTGGAGAGAGTCTCTCGGCGTGTGGGCAAGCCTTCACTCAGCAGCAGTATGTCACTGAGATCGTTTGCGCGGTTGGGGTCGAGTCTTTCGTCCTTCGGATCCTGTCGTTTCGGAGGCAGCATGTCGACGCTGGACTTCGTCCATCTGGGTAGCTCTCTGAGCCTTCGAGGGTTCTCTCCGACTTGGCAGCGCTCTATCCACTGTGGGAAGGACCAGACTGGCCTCCAGTACCAGCATACTCGACTTCCTTCACCTCGGCAGCTCTGATGTCCGTCAGATCGCTGGCGCGACTAGGCAGCTCTCTGTCCATGTTCGGCCTTGCCAGGCTTGGTAGTTCCGTGTCGGTCCTCGCCTTTGCCAACGTCGGTAGCTCCTGCTCGCTGCGGAGTTACGTCCGTCTCGGGTCGAGGCTGTCAGTCTTCAGCCTGATGCGCTTCGGCAGCGGCATGTCTCTGCTCGACAGCGCATCGTTCGGATCGACCCTATCCCTCCGGGCCGTCGCTCGTGCGGGCTCTACTGCCTCGGTCATCGGCCTTGCCTGGCTCGGCAGCTCGATGTCCGTTCTTGACTACACCAACGTCGGCTCCTCCCTCTCGCTGAGGACCTTTGCCCGAGTCGGCAGTGCTCTGACAGTTTTCTCGGTAACGAGGCTAGGGAGTAGCTCGTCCACGCTGGACTGGGTCAGCCTTGGCAGCTCTCAGTCTCTGCGCAGCTTCTTCCGGATGGGGTCCACCATATCGCTCTTCGGTGCGGCTCGGTTCGGCAGCTCCCTGACGATGCTCAACTACGCCACTCTCGGCTCATCCCTCAGCTTGCGCTCCTACGTCCGCTTCGGGTCTGCCTTGTCAGTCGCCGATGGTATCAGGACGGGTGCCTACCTGTCAACAGTCTCCGAGACTCATCTTGGCAGCTCCCTCTCCACACGTGCCTACGTCCGCCTGGGCAGCTCTTTGTCGGCGTTAGGGTGCTTGCGGCTGGGATCTTCCCTATCGTTGGTCGACTTCGCCTGCCTGTCCAGCGCCATGTCCCTTCGGAACTTCGCTCGGGTTGGTTCTACGGTATCCATCCTGTCGGTATCGAGACTTGGCAGCTCCTTATCGATATTCGACTTCGCCACAATGGGCAGCGCTCTGTCACTGCGTTCCTTCGGTCGCTTCGGTAGCAGTGTCAGCTCCTTCGGCCTGGCTCGGCTCGGGCTGTCCCTTGAGCGCCTTGGACTACGCTTCCTTCGGTAGCTGTGTCTCACTGAGGTCAGTGGCTCGTCTGGGTAGCTCATGCTCGGCCTTTGCCGCCAACAGGCTCGGCTCGGCGGTGTCTGTACTGGACTTTACCCATCTTGGGCAGCTCCCTGTCCCTACGTGAGTTCGCCAGGCTAGGCAGCACCGTATCGGTACTCAGCGCAGCCAGGCTAGGGGAAGTTGTATCGGTACTCAGCTTCACCGAGGTGGCCAGCGGTCTGTCCTTAAGAGGCTTTGCCAGGCTCGGCTCTACTTGCTCAGTGATGACCAAGGCTTACTTCGGCTCTACTCTGACTGTCCTTAATGCCGCTCATCTGAGCAGCTCTCTGAGTCTAGCAAGGTTTGCCCGCCTCGGCAGTGGATTTTCCGTCCTGGGCTTGGCTAGACTGGGCTCAACCTTCTCGGTCTTCGACGGCGGCTACATGGGCAGCTCCCTGTCGCTGCGTAGCTACGCTAGACTGGGTTCCTGTCAGAGCATCTGCGGTGTCACCCGGGTCGGCTCAGCCTGCTCTGTCCTGGACTACTTCCACCTCGGAAGCTCACTATCTCTGCGGGACTCCAACCGGATGGGCAGTTCGGTCTCAATGTTCGGCCTCGCACGGCTAGGGAGCAGCTTGTCGACGGTGGACTTCACGACTCTATCGAGCTCCCTCTCCATCAGAGCCTTCGCGAGGGTGGGCAGCAGTCTATCTACTGTGTCGACTGTCCGCTTCGGAGAGCAGCTGTCGGCCGTGGATGTTGCTAACCTGGGCTCCTCTCTCTCCTTGCGCAACTTCCTCCGAATTGGAGGCCGCGTCTCTGCCTTCGATATGGCCAGGCTTGGCAGTACCATGTCGATCCTCGATGCCGTGTACCTCGGCAGCTCCCTCTCTGTCCGGGACTTCGCTCGAGTAGGGTCCTCGATCAGCACGGTTGGTATGGCCCGGATCGGTTCCCAGACCTCCATCATGCACGAGACAGCTCTTGCCTCGTCGCTTTCCCTACGGACCTTCGCCAGGATGGGCAGCAGCTGCTCGATGTTCGGCTCAGCTCGCCTCGGGTCAGCCTTGAGTGTTCTATCCTTCGCCTCCTTCGGCAGTACGCTGTCCCTGAGAGGGCCAGGCACGGCTCGGCAGTCAGTGCTCTCTCTTCGGTACCTCGAGGTTCGGCTATGACGTCTCCATAATGGAATCGGCCCTTCTAGGCTCATCTCTGTCTCTGCGTGCTGCAGCTCGGCTAGGCTCGAGTATCTCCGTCCAGGGTGGGTCGCGGCATGGTGGTTGCATGAGCGCTATGGCTAATGTAGAGCTCGGAAGCTCTCTGTCGTTGAGAGCATTTACGAGGCTTGGAAGCGGCCTGTCGGTGTTCGAGACCTCGAGACTGGGTGGCTCCCTCTCTGCCCTAAACTATGTGGCTGTGTCAAGCTCTCTTTCTTTGCGGGGCTGCGTCAGGCTCGGCAGCACACTGAGCATTTTCGACGGGTCTCGGCTCGGTGGGTCACTATCATCTTTAGCCCATACCACCATAGGCAGCTCCCTGTCGCTGCGCTCGTTCACAAGGATGGGCTCGACCCTCTCCCTCATGGGCATGGCCCGCTTTGGTGACTCTATCAGCCTCGTCGACTTCGCCACATTCAGCTCGTCGCTGTCACTGCGCCGGTTGGCCCGCCTTGGCAGCTCCCTCTCCGTGTCGAGTCGAGCTAAGATATGCTCGGACATGAGCATACTGGATTTCCTTCACCTAGGGTCCTCTCTATCAGTCCGCACGATGGTACGGCTGTCCAGCTCCCTCAGTCTCGTCGGAGCCGCACGTCTGAGTCAGACGATGTCGGTGCTTGACTTCCTCCAGCTTGGCAGCAGTCTGTCGGTCAGGACCACAGTGAGGCTTGGGTCCGGCATCTCCATCGTCGGTCTCGCCCAGGGTTGGCTCAGCAGTCAGCTCAGTTGGCCGCTGCCATGTAGGGTCGGCTCTCTCCACCCGGAGCTTCGTTCGGTTCGGCAGCGCTCTATCTGTCTACGGCATGGCTCGCATCGGCAGCCCACTCTCGGCCCTCGACTGCACGGCATTGGGCAGCGCCTTCTCCCTTCGAGCTGCAGCGAGGGTTGGCAGCTCCTTATCGACATTCGGAACCACTAGACTCGGTGCCGCAGATCTCTGCGGCTGACGCTACTTCCCTCGGCAGTTCGCTGTCACTCCGGTCCACAGCGAGGTTGGGCTCTACCGTATCCTTGTTCGGCCTGGCCCGTTTCGGCGGCAGCCTCAGTGCCCTGGACCTAGTAGCGATAGGCAGCACCGTCTCCTTGCGGAGTGCCTCCCGGCTTGGTTCGGGCCTCTCAGTATTCGGCAAGACTCGTTTCTGCGGCTCTGAACTCCGTGATGGACTTCGTGACCGTCGGCAGCGCTCTCTCGGTTCGACAGTACGCCCGCTACGGAAGCACCGTGTCGGTAGCATGCGCTGCTCGCTTCGGATCATGCCTCTCGGTATTGGACTACCTTGCTATGGGTAGCTCCCTGTCTACCCGAGCTCTCTGTCGTATAGGTTCGGGGCTGTCCATGCTGGGCAGTGCCCGGTTCAGCTCCACTATGAGCCTGATGGAGCAGGTCGCTCTAGGCAGCGCCCTGTCAGTACGGTACATGGCCAGGATCGGCTCCTCGATCTCGACCCTTAGTACAGCTAGATTCGGTGCTAGCCAGTCTACTACCGACTTCATCCTGATGGGGTCAGCTCTCAGTGTGAGGTGCCTTGCACGTATCGGATCATCGCTGTCGGTGGTCGGTCAGGCGAGGGTCTCCAGTGGTCTCAGTGTGGTCGACTTCCTGCACCTCGGCAGCTCACTATCGCTCAGGAAACTAGTGCGTGTGGGCTCCTCGCTAAGCACGGTGGGAGCGGCTCGCCTAGGCTCCTCTCTCAGTGCCTTGGACTTCGTCCATCTGGCCAGCAGCCTGTCGCTGAGGAACTTCGTCCGGATGGGCTCAACGCTGTCGGCCTTCTCGTCTCTGCGCTTGGCCAGCTCAGTCTCTATCCTAGACTTTGCATCCCTAGGCAGTACGGTATCTCTATCAGGCTTCGCTAGATTCGGTTCATCCCTCAGCAGCCTCGGTGTTGGCCGACTAGGCGGCGGCTTCTCAGTGCTTGACGCTACCTTCCTCGGGAGTGCCCTTTCTCTCCGGATCATGGCTCGCTTTGGCAGTAGTCTGAGTGTCCTCGGCTCTGCCCGACTCGGCGCTGCGATCTCGGCCGTCGACTTCGCCAACCTAGGCAGTGCGCTGTCCATACGGTTCTCGACAAAGGTTGGGAGCAGCTGCTCTCTACTCGGCGTGACACGCGTTGGCTCATCCCTCAGCGTCCTAGGCTTGGTCAACTTCGGATCTTCCTTGTCGGTTCGGCAATTCGTCAGAGCTGGGAGCTCCCTCTCTGTCGTCTCCCACGGCAGAGTCGGCGGTCTCCTCAGCGGTATGGACTTTGCTACTCTCGGTAGCTCGCTGTCTCTCCGGACGTACGGTCGTATCGGCAGCTCCATCAGCGCACATGCTAGCACGCGCATCGGCAGGGCATTATCGGCGGTGTCCCAGGTCCACCTAGGCAGCAGCTTGTCGCTCAGATCCTGCGGTCGCCTCGGTAGCTCTCTGAGTCTTCTCGGCTGTGCTAGGTTTGGGTCCGTACTCACTGTAGTGGCCCAGTCCCATCTCGGCTCGTCTTTATCGATACGATCCTTCAGCCGGCTGGGGAGCGGCCTCTCCTGTTACGGTACGGCTCGCCTCGGCAGCAGTGTCTCGGTCTTCGACGCCGTCAGCTTCGGCTCGACACTTTCGATGCGTCAGGCGGCTCGCATGGGCAGCACTATCTCCTTGTTCGCCATGGCCAAGTTAGGAGCAGCCTGCTCGGCCTTGGACTTCCTGCAGCTCGGCAGCTCGCTCTCACTCCGCAACGTAGCCCGTATTGGCAGCACGGTATCTGGCCTTCGGCGGTGCTCGGTTTGGGTCCTTGGTCAGTACAGTAGACTTGGTGACGGTCAGCAGCTCAGTCAGCATGCGCAGCTTCTCTCCCGGCTGGGTTCTGGCATGTCTGTCTATGGCGTGGCTCGCATCGGCAGCAGCGTCTCCTCCTTCGACTTCGTCAACCTCGGCAGTGCCTTCTCTATCCGAGGCGCTATGAGGATGGGGTCAGCTCTGTCGCTGTTCGGATCGGCCCGACTTGGCTCGGCACTCTCTGTTCTGGACTTCGCCACCGTGGGCTCCGAGCCTGTCCGTGAGGAGTTTCAGCCGCTTCGGCTCGTCTCTCTCGACTTTCGGAGGTGCCAGGCTGGGGTGCTCCCTTTCTGCGGTGGACTTCGCTACGCTTGCATCCACCCTATCCGTGCGGTCGGCTTCTCGGTTAGGCGACGGTCTGAGCGTTCTCGGGAGGACGTCACACGGAGACCGAACCTCTATTATGGACTTCTGCGCCCTGGCCAGCTCGGTGTCTCCTGCGGGCAATGGCCAAGTTCGGATCGGCGGTATCTATCCTCAGCACGGCTAGGCTCGGCTCATCGATGTCGGTCTTAGGGTTCTCCCTGCTCGGCAGCTCCCTTTCGCTGAGGTCCGCGGCGCGGTTCGGCAGTGGCCTCTCGTTAGAGGGCGTGCAGAGGTTGGGGAGCTCTCTATCCGCACTTGACTTCGTCCACTTCTCGAGCGCCCTATCCCTGCGCAGCATGACTCGGTCAGGCAGCGCAGTGTCGCTGTTCGGGGTCTCGAGAATGGGCAGCTCCTTCTCCGTCTTCGACTGGGCTACCATCGGTAGCGCTCTCTCGATTCGCGGGGTCGTCCGATCTGGCAACACAGTGTCCATCGTTGGGGCAACTAGACTCGGTGTCCTATCGGTGATGGACCTGTCCGCTCTCGGCTCCTCGCTGTCGCTGCGCTCCACCGCCAAGTTGGGCAGCTCTTACTCGCTCTTCGGGGCGTCTCGGCTCGGCTCCCAGCTGTCGGTTATTGACTTGGTCAATCTAGGCTCGGCTCTGTCCCTCCGGGCCATGGTCAAGCTTGGCAGCAACCTCTCTTTATTCTCTCTGGCTCGCCTCGGCTCAGCTCTCAGCGTCTGTGATTTCTCCACCTTTAGCAGCTCCATCTCGGTAAGACACTTCCTCCGGGTTGGCAGTGCGATGTCTACCTTTGGCCTAGCTCGATTGGGCAGTGCTCTGTCGGTGCTAGACCAGGTATCGCTGGGGTCGAGTCTCTCCGTGCAGGGCGTTCTCAAGCTAGGCAGCGCAGCGACCTTCTGCCAGACAAATATCCAGTCGGCCTTGTCAATTCTGGACTACGTCAACTTGGGATCGAGCCTGTCCATCCGCAACTTCGCTCGGTTGGGCAGCAGCCTCTCTGTCGCTTCTGTCGGCAGGATCGGCGACAGCATGTCCGTGGTGGGCTTCTCACACTTCGGCAGCTCTCTTTCGCTGAGATCCATCACCCGTCTAGGGAGTGCCCTCAGCTTGACGGGCTGCTCACGACTCGGCAAGGAGATATCAAGCTTCGACTACGCCGCTCTCGGCTCCGCTCTATCCCTTCGAGCCATGGCACGTTTCGGAAGCGACATCTCAACTTTCGGTCTGGCTAGGGTCGGCTCGGTCGTCTCCGTTCTCGGAGCTGCTCACCTCGGCAGTACCCTGTCCTTGCGCAACTTCGCCCGCATCGGCAGCTCGGTGTCGGCCATGCTGAGCTCACAGGTCGGAGGGTCCATGAGTATCCTGGACTACCTAGCTCTTGGCTCCAGTGCATCCCTCCGGAGTTTGGTCCGGTTGGGCTCTGCTCTTTCGGTCCTGGGAGTGTCTAGGTTCGGGTCTGCGATGTCGGTCATGGACTGCGTGTTCCTCGGGTCCAGCGCGTCGGTGAGAGCCTTCTCGAGGATGGGCAGCACTGCCTCGGTCTACGGCCTGATGAACCTCGGAAGCAGCATGTCAGTCCTCTCCTCCACCACTCTAGCTTCCTCTCTGAGCCTTCGGCAACTGCTTCGGATCGGCAGCGGCGTGTCGGTGCTTGAGACTCTGCGTCTCGGCCATACGCTAAGTGCGCTGGATGTCACTACCCTTGGCTCTAGCCTTTCCCTGAGGGCCGCCTTCAGAGCAGGCTCCGCCGTCTCAATCCTCAAGACCTGTCGTATAGGTCAGGACTGCTCTGTTGCTGGCCAGAAGCAGATCGGCAGCTGTTTATCCACCCGTAGCTTCGTCAGACTCGGCTCGGGTCTCACAGTGTACGGCCTAACTAGGCTTGGCAGCGCCTTGACCATCCTAGACTTCGTCCAAATGGGCTCCGCGACCTCCCTAAGGTCGTTCATTCGCGCAGGCAGCTCTCTCAGTGTTGGCAGCATGGCCCGCCTTGGCGCATCGCTGTCTGTCTTCGATATGGTATCTTTCGGCAGCACCCTATCCCTGCGTAACGTAGCACGCGCTGGGTCGGCCCTCTCCTGCTTCTCCCTGGCGCGGTTCGGATCCGTTCTCTCCCTTTTCGATGCCACTACCCTCGGCTCGACTCTGTCTTTGAGATCCTACGTTCGAGCAGGCAGCCAGATGAGCGCCTTCGGCTCTGTGAAATTCGGCAGCTCGCTGTCTACTCTCGGGTCGGCCTCTGTCGGTAGCACACTATCAGTGAGGTCCTTCTCTAGGCTCGGTAGTGCCGTATCAGCCTGCAGTGCAGCACAAGTCGGTGGACTCGCTTCTGCCCTTGGAGCAGCTTCCCTGGGCAGCACTCTAAGCGTGCTCGGATGCGGGCTCCTTCGGCTCGACTCTGTCGCTGCGCTCCTATGCCAGGCTGGGTAACAGCATCACGGCTCTAGGCTGCGCTCACTTCGGCAGTACCCTCTCACTGCGGTCTGGTGCGCGCATGGGCAGTGCTATGTCAGTGTGGGGCTACGCTAAGTTCGGAGGCTCTGCTTCTGTAGCGGACCTGGCCAGCATGGGCAGCAACCTCTCCGTCCGTTCCTTCGTGCGCATCGGCAGCTCACTGTCGGCACATGCTGGGTCGAGGCTCGGTGGTTCGGCGAGCGTCCTTGACTATGTCGTCCTCGGTAGTACTCTGTCGTTGAGAGCTTTCACTCGACTGGGCTCTGCTCTCTCGACACTAGGTGGTCACCGTCTCGGAGGCGTCCTCTCAGCTCTCGACTGCGTGGCATTGGGAAGCTCACTCTCGCTTCGAGACTTGGTACGCGTCGGTAGCTCAGTATCAGTTTACGCAGCCACTCGCTTCGGCGACGCCCTCTCAGTTCTTGACTTCACGCACATGGGCAGCACTTTGTCAGTACGATCCACTCAGAAACTTGGCTCGGCGCTATCCCTCTTCGGATTGGCTCGCCAAGGATCGAGCACATCCATCTTCGACTATGTGTCGCTCGGCTCGAGTCTGTCACTTCGCCACCATGCCCGTCTAGGAGGTTCTCTCTCCGCTTACGGTGCGGTTCGGCTCGGTTCTTCTCTCTCGGGTAGCGACTGGGTTTACGCTGGCTCCTGCCTCTCCTCCCGGTCCTTCACCCGGCTTGGCAGTTCCCTCAGCGTAGCTGCCATGTCAAGGTTTGGCGAGTCCGTCTCCCTGTTCGACTGGGCGTCCATGGGCAGCGCTATGTCTCTGCGATCTGTCGCTAGGTTCGGCAGCTGCCTCTCCGTCTTCGGCATGACCCGCTTTGGTAGCTCCCTCAGTGTCCTTGAGTATACCGCCCTATCAAGCAGCCTTTCCTTGCGGGGCTTGGTGAGGTTGGGCAGTCGGCTATCTGTGTATGATGCTACAAGGCTCGGAAGTGCCCTCTCTGTCGTGGATACAGTCACCTTGGCCAGCGCGCTCTCTCTACGATCCTTTGCTCGAGCTGGGAGCTCCCTCAGTGTATTAGGAGCGTGCAAGCTCTCCAGCCAGCTCACGGTTCTCGCGCAGGCCGGCTTTGGCAGTACTCTGTCGTTGCGATCTTTTGCTCGTCTTGGTTCATCGCTGAGCCTCTACGGCAGCAGCAGGCTCGGCAGCACTGTAACCGTCCTGGACGCGTCCATGCTGGGCAGCTCACTATCGCTTCATCACTTTGCAAGGTTCGGCGGTCAGCTCTCGGCCTTCGGGACTGCGCGGCTAGGAGATGTGACTAGTGCCCTCGGCTCAGCGGCTCTTGGCAGCTCTCTGTCCCTCCGATGCTTCGCCAGGCTCGGCAGCGGGCTGTCTGTCCATGGTGCGAGCAGGATGGGTTCCTCAACTTCTTCGCTGGGCTTCGCTACACTGAGTAGCTCCCTGTCGTTGAGGTCTCTGGCTCGGTTTGGAAGCACCCTCAGTGTTGCCGCGGCTTCACGGTTCGGAGAGTCCTTGTCCCTGCTCGACATGGCCTCTCTCGGTTCGACATTCTCTACCAAGTCCCTTGGCCGTATTGGTAGCGGCCTATCAGTCTTCGCTGGAACTCGGCTCGGAGGCACCCTGTCGCTGCTTAACACTGCAGCTCTCGGCAGCTCCCTCTCCCTAAGGGGTTGTGCCAGAGCTGGTTCGAGGCTGTCGGTCTTCTCGGCTACCCGGTTCGGCAGTTCCGTCAGCACCGCGGACTTCCTTCTCCTCGGCAGTGCTCTGTCAGTCCGGTCCTTCAGCCGTCTCGGGTCATCCCTGTCGATCTTCGGCACCGGCCGCTACGGCAGTTCCATGTCGATATTCGACTTCGTCAATATGGGCAGCACTGTGTCTTTGCGAGCGTATCTCCGCGTTGGGAGCAGCTTGTCTGCGATGGAGTCTGTCCGGTTCGGTGACAGCCTCTCTGTCTTGGACTGTACCACGCTGGCCTCCTCGCTGTCCCTGCGAGAGCTCCTTCGGCTCGGCAGCTCTCTGTCCACCGTTGGTTGCGCCAGACTAGGCGCTGCCCTCAGCACGCTCGACATGGGGCACCTTGGAAGCTCCCTATCTTTGAGAGGGTTCCTGAGGTCCGGTAGCACAGTGTCCGTATTCGGCACAGCTCGGCTTGGAGCCACTTCTTCTACTCTCGATCACGTGTGGCTGGGCAGCTCGCTCTCGATGAGGAGCTTAGCTCGGTTTGGCAGTAGCTGCTCCGCCTACGGCCTTGCCCGCTTTGGCAGTTCGCTGACAGCCTTGGATTACGTTACGCTCGGCTCATCTCTGTCGGTGCGCTCCTTCATGAGAGCTGGCAGTAATGTTTCTATCATGGATTACCTGGCCCTGGGGAGCTCCCTTTCCGTCAGAGGCACGGCTAGGCTCGGCAGCGATCTCTCTGTCACTGGTCTAGCCCGCTTCGAATCGGCCCTCTCGACCATCGATGCGCTGACTCTAGGCAGTACCCTCTCCCTGACTGGGTTCGCCAGATTCGGCAGCAGAGTGTCCTTATTCGACTATTCTAGTCTGGGTAGCAGCTTATCTTTACGCGGCCTCGCGAGGCTCGGCAGCGGCTGCTCAGTACTCGACGGCGCTCAGCTCGGGTCGTCTCTCACAGTTGTGAGCCAGGCGCATCTGGGCAGCTCCCTGTCGATGCGGTCCTTCGCCAGGGTCTCTGGCAGTGCGTCCGTCTTGGCCGCGAATGCTCTGGGCAGCTCACTGTCACTGCGTGGACTAGCAAGGTTCGGCAGCTCGCTATCGATCTTCGGCACTACGGGCCTCGCCGATGCCCTCAGCGCTATCGGCTCCACTACTCTGGGTAGCTCTCTCTCATTGAGAGCCTTCGCCCGCGTGGGCTCGGGTGTATCCATACTGGGAGCAACTCGCCTGGGCGATCAGATCTCCGCGATGTGCAAAGCTCAGTTCGGATCTTCCTTGTCGATTCGCAGTTTTTTGAAGGCTGGGAGCTCCCTCTCTGCTCTGGACGCCTCTGAGTTCGGCAGCTCTTTGTCCCTGAGGAGCTTCCTGCGATCAGGCAGCACACTGTCTGCCTTGGGAGAGGCGAGACTAGGTCAATCCCTCACCGTCCTCGACCAAGTCGCCCTCGGTAGCAGTCTGTCTGTCCGGGCTTGCACCAGATTCGGAAGCGCTGTCAGTGTCTTGTCTGACGTACGCGTCGGTGGGGCCCTCTCAGCGCTGGACAGGGCACGCCTCGGCCAAGCCCTGTCGGTGCTGGACTTCGTCCATCTTGGCAGCTCCCTCTCAACCAGAGGCTTCGCTCGTCTGGGTAGCTCCGTCTCTGTCTGCTCTACCTCCAGGCTTGGTGACAGCCTTAGTGCGGTCGGTGCGACACACCTCGGCAGTGCTCTATCCTTGAGGGCTGCAGCGAGGATCGGCAGCTCAATTTCGGCATTGTCCGGAGCTCGGCTGGGACTCTTCCTCTCAGTGGTTGATCAGGCGAGTCTCGGAAGTGCGACATCACTGCGTAGCTTCTCTCGGCTCGGCAGTTCCCTCTCCGTCCTCTCGACCGCTAGGCTCGGCGCCGCGTTGAGCGCAGTGGACTGCATCACCCTCGGCAGCAGCCTGTCGCTTCGCAGCACTGGTCGTGTTGGCAGCGGTGTGTCCACTCTGGGTCTCGTTCGAGTCGGCTCTTCTCTGTCCGTCCTCGACTGGGCCAGGATCGGAGACTCCCTGTCGGTTGTTTCGGCCGCGAGCTTTGGCAGTACTTTATCGGTTCGAAGCTTCGCACGCCTAGGACGGAGCATCAGCACTGTTGACTTCGCTGAGCTCGGCAGTTCCCTCTCGGTTCGGTCTCAAGCCCGACTAGGTTCGAAGCTCAGTGTCCTTGACTACGTTCTCCTAGGGAGTGCTATGTCACTCCGCTGCGCCTTGCGTGTCGGTAGCCACCTGTCGGCCGTTGGCTTGATGCGCGCCTCGGGTCTTTCTATTATTGAACAGACTGAGCTCGGGAGTTCTCTCTCGCTGAGAGCTTTCGCCAGGCTAGCGTCCTCGGCATCAGTACTGGACTACTTGACCATGGGTAGCAGCCTGTCCCTCCGCAACGTGGCTCGTCTTGGATCGTCCTTATCGATCCTAGAAGTAGCGCGACTCGGCAAAACCCTTTCCGCGGTGGACGCCACTACGCTGGCCAGCTCCCTGTCTCTGCGTGCCCTTCTTCGCTTGGGCAGCGGGGTGTCAGTAATCAGTCAGGCTAGGATGGGCTCGCTAGTGAGCGTGCTGGCGCAGGCTGAGCTTGCTTCCAGTGTATCGCTGAGATCTTTCGCCCGGCTCGGCAGCAAAGTCTCGGTGTTGGACTATGTCCAGCTAGGCAGCGCTCTCTCGTTGCGAGCCATCGGCAGGTTCGGCAGCAGTCTATCTGCTCTCTCCTGGGTACGCTTCGGCTCCACGATGTCTATGCTTGACTCTCAGCTCCTCGGTAGCTCCCTATCCTTGCGGGACTTCGCTCGGTTCGGCAGCAGCGTTTCCCTCCTCGGCACCGCTACGATCGGATCGGCTGTTTCTGCTCTCGACTTGGCAAGAGTCGGAGATCGACTCTCGGTGCTTGCTGAGGTGCATCTTGGCTCGTCTCTGTCGTTGCGCTCATTCACCCGCGTCGGCGGCAAGCTGTCTGTCCTGGAACAACTGCACCTCGGCAGCTCCCTTAGTCTGCGGAGCATGTCCCGTCTGGGGAGCTCCTTCTCTGTGCAGTCCTTGGCAAGGCTCGGCTCCTGCATGAGTGTCGTGGATGCCGCCACCCTCGGCTCCTCGGTCTCCATGAGGTCCTTCGCGCGCTTCGGCTCGGTCGTGAGTGCTGCAGCGGCCTCCAGGCTCGGCGACTCCCTGTCAGTCCTTGACACTACCCTACTCGGCTCTGCACTGTCCCTCCGTGGCTTCGGTAGAATCGGCTCCTCATTCTCAGTGGCGTCCACCGCTGCTTGCGGGGCGACCTTATCGACCCTAGCCAGTGGTAATCTTGGCAGTGCCCTGTCACTCCGATCCTTCGCCAGGCTCGGCAGCGCTTTCTCGGCAGCGGGTAAATCTCGGCTGGGTGGAGTCCTCTCGGTCTTCCAGCAAGCCCAGATGAGTAGCTCGGTCTCGCTGCGTTCGTGTGTGCGGATCGGCAGTGACTTGTCCCTTCATGGGGTCACTCGTCTCGGCTCCGCCCTCAGTGTCTTCGATTCCGTCCACATCGGCAGCTCCTGCTCGCTGCGGGGCTACGCCAGATTCGGCTCAGCTTTCTCTATCGCACACCTAAGTCGTCTTGGTGGCACCCTGTCTGCCTTTGAGATGACCATTCTTGGCAGCACCTTGTCGGTCCGAAGCCTGGCTAAGTTCGGCAGTCAACTGTCGCTCACTGGGGCCGGTCGCTTCGGCCTGTCGTGCTCCGTACTGGACTACCTCAACCTGGGCTCGTCCCTCTCGTTGAGGAGCAGTGGCCGCCTCGGTAGTAACCTATCCTGCTACGGCTGGTCAAGGTTCAGCGGCAGTACCTCCGTCATGGACTTCATCACCGTTGGTAGTGCTCTCTCAGTCCGAGCGCAGCTTCGTCTCGGATCCACTGTATCCGCCTTTAGCACCTCCCAGCTCGGAGCAGCTGTCTCGACCTTAGGCGCTGTGGCCCTGGGCAGCACCCTCTCCCTGCGGAGCTTCTCCCGCGTGGGCAGCTCTGTGAGCACCTTCGGCGATGCCACGCTCGGCAGCGCCTTATCCGTGGTTTCTGCGGCTACTATGAGCTCAAGCATGTCGCTTCGGTCATTCGCTCGACTCGGCAGCAAAGTCTCCTCCACCGACTTTATCAGCCTTGGTAGCTCGTTCTCTCTGCGGAACTTCGCACGCTTTGGTGCCGAGGTGTCAGTCCATGCTGCGTCTCGAGTAGCTGGGACTTTGTCAGCCCTCGACGCGGCCACGCTCGGCTCAACTCTGTCAGTGAGGAGCTTCAGCCGGTTCGGTGGTGCTGTCTCAGCCTTCGACTGCACAGCACTCAGCAGTACCCTGTCCCTTCGGGGTCTTGGGCAGATTCGGTGGTGGAATTTCCATGTTCGATTTCGCCCAGCTTGGCAGCTCCCTCTCGGCCCGTTCTTTCGTCCGAGCTGGGGGAGCTCTATCGGTCTTCGGCCAAAGTCGCCTAAGTAGCCATCTGTCCGTCCTAGACTCAGATCTCCCTAGGCTCATCACTATCACTGAGAGCCTTCAGTCGGCTGGGCTCGTCCTGCTCGCTGTTCGGTGTTGGCGGGATCGGCTCCAGCCTCAGCGTCGTCGACCTCGTGACCCTGAGCAGCAGCTTGTCCCTGCGTGCCATGGCTAGGCTTGGATCGTCTTTGTCAGCTCAGTGCCATGGCCGTTTCGGTGGGGACTTGTCGGTCGTTGAAGCCGCTGCAGTCGGCAGCTCGCTAAGTCTTCGCTCCTTCGCCAGAGTCGGCGGCGCCCTCTCTGTGGTTGGCAAGGCTCAGTTGGGCTCCTCCGCGTCGATATGTGGGTCCACGGTTATCGGCAGCTCCCTATCATCCCGGAGCTTCGTCCGCTTCGGAAGCTCGCAGTCTCTTCTAGGCAGTGCACTGGTCGGCTCTTCCCTATCCGTAGTCGACTTGGCCGGCCTGGGCAGTTCTCTGTCGCTCCGAACCTACGCAAGATTTGGCTCGTCGATCTCGGCTGTGGCTGGTGGGCGTCTCGGCTCCTTGTCAGCACTCGACTTCGGCCTCCTCGGAAGCTCCCTGTCACTGCGTCACTTCGCTAGGATAGGGAGTGCCGTGTCCCTATTTGGCACCGCCCGGCTGGGCTCCTCGACCTCTGTTCTTGACTTCGTCACCTGTGCCAGCTCCTGCTCAGTCCGCAAGTTCACGAGGCTCGGCAGTGCTTTGTCGGTGGTTGGCACGGCTCAGATCGGTTCTATGTGCTCTGCACTGGATATCACCAGACTGGGTGCCGCCCTGAGTGTCTTGGGCGAGGCTTCCTGTGGCTCGTCCTTATCCCTGCGGTCCTTCTCCAGAGTTGGGGGTGCATTGTCCGCCCTCGGCTGCACAGTGCTCGGCAGCTCTCTGTCACTGAGGGCAGTTGCTCGCATGGGCAGCGCAGCCTCTGTGACGGGCTGCATCACGATTCGGCTGCTCTCTTTCCGTCCTAGATCACATGACTCTGGGAAGCACGGTCTCGTTGAGGGCGGCGGCCCGGCTTGGGAGCACACTCTCGATCTCTTCTAGGTCTGCCCTCGGAGGTCAGCTCTCGGTCTTCGACGCCACACACCTTGGCAGCTCCCTTTCACTGCAGCAGTTTGCCCGTTTCGGCGGTAGAATATCAGCCTTCGAAGCTGTTTCACCTCGGTTCAACGCTCTCACTCCGGTCACAAGCCAAGTTTGGGTCCACCTTCTCAATTGCCGGGGCCTCCCGCTTGTCTGGCCGAGTCTCGGTACTCGACGCCGCTTCCCTGGGCAGCTCCCTCTCTCTCAGGGAGTTCGCTCGGCTCGGTGGCCAGTTGTCGGCGTACGGTACGACTAGACTCTGCGGTTCGCTTTCGGCTCTGTCAGAGGCATCGCTTGCAAGCAGCCTATCGTTACGGTCGTTTGGGCGGCTCGGCAGCAACCTCTCGGTTCTGGACTTCAGCACTCTCGGCAGCTCCCTGTCGGTGAGGAGCATGGCTCGAATCAGTGGATCGCTATCCGTGCTTGACTTCGCCGCCTTGGGCAGCTCGCTGTCTTTGCGACACTTGGCTCGGTTCGGCTCCGGGGTATCCGTCCTAAAAGCAACGAGACTGGATGGTACCCTCTCGGTCCTCTCCAGTGCTTCTCTCGGCAGCTCAATTTCCTTCCGAGCCATGGCCCGGTTCGGTTCTTCTGTGAGCATCCTCTCGCTCGGTCGTCTGAGCTCATCTCTGTCCGTCCTCGACGCCGTGGTCCTCAGCTCGGCTCTGAGCTTAAGGCAGATGTGTCGCTTTGGTAGTGGCATGAGTCTGGTCGACATGTCCAGACTCGGTGCGTCACTTTCGGCCGTAGGAGCCGCGACGCTAGGCAGCTCGCTGTCCCTTCGTAGCCTTCTTCGTCTGGGCAGTGTAGCGTCCGTCGTGGGGACAGCGCGGCTGTCAGCGACCTTGTCAGTAGTGGACATGATGATAGTCGGGGTCGGCTGTATCGATGCGAACCTTTGGCCGATTCGGAAGCGCCGTCTCGATGGTGGGAGCGGCCCTCGTTGGGAGCTCGCTTTCGGTGGTCGACTACACCCATCTCGCCAGCTCCATGTCCCTCAGAAGCTTCGCGAGGTTCGGATCTGCGGTCAGCATCCTTGACCAGGGGAGTCTCGGTAGCTCTCTGTCCCTGACATCCTTTGCGAGGTTTGGCGACGCCTTGTCAGCGTTCGCGGCAACAACCCTGGGTTCTTCGCTCTCGGTTCGCTCTCTCTCCCGACTCGGCAGTAAGCTCAGCGTTATCGACTACACGACCCTTGGCAGCGCTATATCCCTGCGAGCCTCGGCTCGGCTCGGAAGCGGCCTCTCTGTTTGCGCCGAGTCCCGTCTCACTTCGCTCAGCGTGTTCGACCACACCAACCTCGGTAGCTCCCTCTCTCTCAGAGGCTTCGCAAGGTTCGGTTCCTGCGTGAGCGTGTCCGGCCAGCTCGTCGGTCTGACGCCCTTATCGGCGTGCGGTGCGGCTCAGCTAGGCTCTTCACTGTCAGTACGATCCTTTCACAAGGCTGGGTAGTCAGCTGTCGCTCTCGGGCCTCGGCATCTTCGGCAGCACTCTGTCGGTCGTGCAGACTGCCTACTTTAACTCCTGTCTGTCGATGCGGTCAATGGCTCGGCTCGGGTCTACCTTCTCTATTCACGGCTTGGCTCGATTCGGCGACGCCCTCTCAGCAGTCGGTTTCGCAACCATCAGCTCTGCGGCATCACTACGGTCCTTCGCCCGTCTAGGCAGTGTCCTGTCGAGTGCCGGGGCGCTGTGGGCTGGCTCGACGATATCAGCGTACCAGAACGCTAACTTTGGCAGCAGTATGTCCCTCCGGTCGTTCGCGAGACTAGGCGGCCACGTCACAGTACTCGACTACGCTTCCTTCGGCAGCTCACTATCTCTGCGAGCTTTCGCTCGTCTTGGAAGCTACACATCGGTTGCCGGTTGCGGGCGGGTCGGCGACTCCCTCTCTGCCCTCGGATGGGGACGGCTGGGCTCCAGTTTGAGCGCAGTCGGGTATAGCAGCTTCGGTAGCGGCCTGTCCCTCCGAGCGATAGCCCGGCTCGGCAGCTCTCTGTCAACTGCTGGTCGATCTGTCACCGGCGGGAGGTACTCCGTCCTAGACTACACGACACTCGGCAGCTCCTTGTCACTGAGGGACTTCATTCGTATGGGCTCTGCGGCATCAGTGTGCGAAGCCGCTCGCCTCGGCAGCAGCCTCTCAGTCGAGGCCTACAGCTACGTCAAGGCCACGATGTCCGTCCTGGATGGCACAGCTTTGGGCTCATCTCTTTCCCTCCGGTCATTCGCCCGACTGGGTAGCGGTGCGTCTATGCTGGGCTGCGTGGGGATCGGATCATCCCTAAGTGCCCTTGGCATGAGTAGGCTGGGTAGCGCCATCTCGGTCCTCAGTTTCGTCAACCTAGGCTCTTCCCTCAGTGTACAGCGCTTTGGGCGCCTCGGGAGCAGCCTGTCCATTTTCGGCAGTGCTTGGGCAGGCTCTGTATCCACGCTCTCTTCAGTGTGGGTCGGCAGTGGTCTGTCGTGCAGGAGCTTCGTCCGCTTCGGCAGTAGTCTTTCTGCGCTATCCAAGGTGCGGCTTGGTTCAACTATATCGGCCGTTGACGCGGCGGTGCTCGGTAGCTCGCTGTCCCTGCGGCAACTGATGAGGGTCGGCAGCAGCATCTCTGTCCTCGAGCGGTCGAGGCTGGGATCGGATCTCTCGGCAGTAGGCTATGCTCATCTGGGGTTCATCGCTATCACTGAGAAGTCTGGCCAGGCTTGGCAGCAAGCTCTCGGCCCTTGACTTCGCTTGCTTCGGCAGCTCCGATATCCCTCAGAGCAGCCGCCCGCCTCGGGTCATCCCTGTCGGTCGCAGGAGGGGCCAGGCTGGGGAGCGCGCTGTCGGCCCTGGGCACCGCTAGAGTTGGAGACAAGATCTCAGTTCTCGACGGAGCATGGCTCGGCAGCAGCTGTTCTATGAGAGCATTCGCTCGACTGGGGTCGAAACTCTCTGTCACCGACTGCATCACTTTCGGCAGCTCCCTCTCCTTACGCAACTTCGCTCGGCTCGGAAGCGGACTGTCGGTTCTCGGCTTAGCACGAGTTGGGTCGGCCTACAGCCTGTCAGTGATAGACCATGTCCAGCTGGCTAGCGCCCTGTCACTCAGAGGCTTTGCGTGTCTCGGCAGCACTGCGTCCCTCTTCGGTGCGGCTCGGCTCAGCGACTCTCTCTCAGTGATGTCTCAGGGGCACTTCGGTAGCTCCCTCAGTCTGCGCTCGTTCTCTCGGCTGGGTAGTCGAGCTTCGGTATACGATACGGCCAACTTTGGCAGCTCGCTATCTCTCCGGTCCTTCGCTAGGCTTGGGAGCAGCGCTTCGGTTTTAGGGCTCGCGCGAGTTGGCTCTCTTTACTACCTCTCTACCGTAGCCTCTGCTGCCCTCGGCAGTGCCTTGTCCGTGAGAAGCTTCGCTCGGCTTGGCTCGGGTATATCAGTACAGCAGCTCGCTAGGGTGGGGTCAGTGTACGACCTCTCGGTCATAGCACAGACCGACTTGGGCTCTTCGCTCTCTTTAAGGTCGTTCGCTCGTGCCGGCTGCAGCGTATCTGTACTTGACTTTGTCCACCTGGGTAGCAGCCTCTCTGTGAGGTCCGCCGCCCGCCTCGGTAGCTCCCTCAGTGCAGTGTCGACTGTCAACTTGGGGGCTAGCCTGTCGGCCGTCGACTTCTCCTTGCTGGGGAGCTCCGTGTCTCTTAGGAGTTTTGCCAGACTGGGATCCGGCCTGAGCGTTCTCGATGCAGCTCGGTTCGGCGATTCCCTTTCGGCTCTGGACTGCGTGTCCCTAGGCTCCACTTTATCCCTAAGATCAGTGGCTCGCTTCGGCAGTGGTATCTCCGTTACCGCCTTGACAAGAGTAGGGTCGGTCTACGACCTTTCGGTCATAGCCGGTGCCTCACTCGGCAGCAGCCTGTCCCTGAGGAGCTTTGCTCGTCTTGGCAGCTCCGCTTCGGTATTGGACTTCGCTACTCTGGGCAGTAGCTTGTCGTTGCGGTCTTTATCGCGCATCGGGAGCGTCCTATCTGTCTACTCTGACACTCAGCTCGCAGCTGCGCTCTCGGTAGCATCGGAGGCTAACTTGGGGTCGTCACTTTCTCTGAGATCGTTTGCTAGGCTAGCTAGTCAGCTCACTGTTCTCGACCACGCGTCCCTCGGCAGCGCTCTATCACTCCGTGGCTTTGCCCGCTTCGGCAGTGGGATGTCAGTGACCGGCCTGGCCCGTATCGGATCCGTCTACAAGCTCTCTACCATTGATGCTACTTCGCTCGGCAGCGCACTCTCTCTGAGGTCGTGCGGTCGGTTCGGGTCCCACCTCTCAGTCCTAGGCTGGGCTCGCCTGTCATCGTCTATGAGTCTCATCTCAACTGCCTCTTTCGGGTCCACTCTATCTCTGCGAGGGATGGCAAGGCTCGGCAGCAACCTCAGCATAGTCGGTACGGCGGCTCTGGGCAGTTCCCTCTCCCTCCGCTCCTTCGTTCGGCTCGGCAGCGGAATGAGTGTGGCCTCGTTGGCGAGAGTGGGCTCAGTGTACAAGCTCTCGGTTATTGACGGTGCTGTAATGGGTAGTGCTATGTCGCTTCGGGGGGTAGCGCGACTTGGCAGCAGTCTCTCAGTGCTGGGCCGTGCAACGATGAGCAGCAGCCTTTCCATTGCGGGACAAGCCGCTTTCGGCTCGTCTCTTTCTCTTCGGTCCCTGTCCAGGCTTGGCAGCTATTCCACTGTTCTCGATTTCGTCGCTTTGGGTAGCTCACTGTCCCTACGGTCGATGGCCCGCCTTGGCAGTAGGGGTGTCCGTCGCTGGTCTAGCTCGCGTCGGCTCTGTGTATAAGCTATCAGCAATAGCGGCAGTCGGTATCGGCAGCTCGCTTTCAGTGAGAGGCTTCGCCAAACTTGGCAGCGGTATCTCGATCACCGGCCTGGTTCGGCTGAGCTCCCTCTATAAGCTCTCGGTCATCGCGGGGACCAGTCTCGCCTCTTCCCTCTCGCTGCGATCCTTTGCCCGGCTCGGCAGCAAGTTGAGCGTCCTGGATGAGGTCAGCCTGAGCAGCTCCCTCAGCCTCCGTGCCGTGGGTCGATTCGGTTCGGGTGTATCTGTTCACGGACTGGCTCGCCTAGGCTCTGTCTACCAGCTCTCAGCCATCGCCTCATCAACCTTCGGCAGTTCCCTTTCTCTGCGAAGCTTCGCCCGCCTAGGTAGCTCGGTGTCCACAGTGGGGTCAGCGGCGTTGGGCGGCTCCTTGTCTGTGATTGAGCAAGGCGAACTCGGATCGTCTTTGTCACTGCGGAGCTTCGCCCGCATTGGCAGCAAGGCGTCGGTCCTCGACTTCCTCGTCCTCGGCAGTAGCCTATCGACCCGTGCCATCCTGCGTCTCGGTAGCGGCTTGTCTGCCCTCGGCTCAGCAGCTCTTGGGTCGAGTCTATCAGCTATCAGCGCAGTCGGGCTGGGATCGAGCCTGTCACTACGATCGTTCGCTCGACTTGGCAGCAAGAGTACAGTATTGGACTACGCGCTTCTAGGCAGCTCTCTGTCACTTCGGTCTGTCGCCAGGCTTGGTAGTGGAGTGTCCGCCTACGGCCTGGCTCGTGTGGGCTCAGTCTACAAGGTGTCCGTCATTGCCTCCTCCCACCTGGCCAGCTCCCTGTCCCTGAGGTCCTTCGCGAGGCTCGGCAGCAGCCTGTCCGCCGTTGGACTGGTTAGGGTTGGCTCGATCTACGAGCTCTCGGTGATTGCCAGCGCAGCCTTCGGCTCATCGCTGTCTCTGCGATCATTAGCTCATTTAGGCAGCACCGTGTCAGTCCTCGACTTCGCTGTTCTAGGGAGCTCGTTGTCTCTACGGAACTTCTGTCGGTGCGGTAGCGGCTTGTCGGCGGTCTCAGTAGCACGACTAGGAGAAGCTCTCTCTGTGCTCGATACTGTCTCTCTCGGCTCGTCGTTATCACTTCGCAGTTCTGCACGCTTCGGCAGTGGTCTGTCCGTCCTCGGCCTAGCTCGAGTCGGCTCAGTGTACAGGCTCTCTGTTATCAGCGACGCGTCGTTCGGCAGCTCGCTATCATTGAGGTCCTTCGCAAGGCTTGGCAGTGGCGTTTCGACGGCTGCTAATGCCCGCTTGGCCGGTTCCCTGTCCGTGCTGGACGCAACAACCCTCGGTAGCAGTCTGTCCGTCCGTGCATTCGCGCGGCTCAGTTCGGGCCTGTCGGTTGCTGCTCTCTGTCGTGTGGGCTCAGTCTACAAGCTCTCCGTTATAGCCTCGACTACCATGGGCTCCTCGTTATCGCTGCGTTCCTTCGCCCGCCTCGGTAGTGATGTCACCGCCCTTGACTTCGTCACGCTGGGTAGTGCCTTGTCCCTGCGAGACCTATTGCGGCTCGGCAGCACAGTATCAGCCCTAGGCTTCGGTACTCTTGGCGACAGCGTTAGTGTCCTCGGGCAGACTGCGCTGGGGTCTTCCCTCTCCTTGCGCTCCTTTGCCCGGCTGGCAAGCAAGCTCACCGTGATTGATGCGACCTCGCTCTCCAGTTCGCTGAGCTTGCGGGCTTTCGCGAGGCTCGGTAGTGGGCTATCAGTTGTCGGACTGGCTAGAGTCGGCTCGGTGTACCAGCTTTCTGTCATAGCATCGACCACGATGGGCAGCTCCCTATCTCTGCGTAACGTGGCCAGACTGGGCAGCAGCGTGTCCACTGTGGGGCTGGCGCGACTAGGGAGCAGTATCTCTGTGCTTGCCGAAGGAAGCTTCGGCTCCACGCTCTCGCTGAGATCGTTTGCTCGTCTCAGCAGCGCCCTATCCGCGCTGGACTACACTACCCTTGGAAGCTCCCTCTCTGTCCGTAGCTTGGCTCGAGTGGGCAGCTCGCTTTCGGTTGTTCAATCGGCATCCCTCGGCAGCTCACTGTCCACGGTATCCTCTAGCACGCTCGGATCATCACTGTCGCTGCGGTCCTTCGCTCGTCTCGGTAGCTACACCAGCGTCTTGGACTTTGTACGACTGGGCAGCTCTCTCTCCGTCCGCGGAGCAGCTCGCCTCGGTAGTTCCCTCTCGGTCACCGGCCTCACCCGTGTCGGGTCACTATACTCTGTCTCTGTGATTGGTAGTGCAAGCCTGGCAAGCTCTCTATCGTTGAGGTCCTGCGCACGCCTCGGGAGCACCCTGTCAGTGCAGTCCCTCGCTCGGCTCAGCGAATCCATCAGCCTGTTCGACTTCGGCCAGCTGGGCAGTACCCTCTCAGTGAGATCCTTCAGCAGAGTGGGTAGTCGCGCCAGTGTGCTTGCGGAAGTGGACCTTGGGTCCTCTCTGTCGCTAAGGTCCCTGGCACGATTCGGCAGTGGCGTCTCAGTGATCGGCCTAGCCCGCGTGGGTTCGGCGTACAAGCTCTCCGTTATAGCATCGCAGCATCTAGCCAGCAGCCTCTCTCTTAGGAGCTTCGCCAGGCTAGGCAGCAGCCTGTCTACCACAGGCGCCGCTCAAGTCTCCGGCTCGCTGTCGGCCCTCGAGCATACTAGGCTGGGCTCTACTCTGTCAGTCGTAGACTCGGTACAGTTCGGATCGGCCCTCTCCTTGAGGTCCTTCTCTAGACTCGGCAGCAAAGCCAGTGTGTTAGACTTCACCATTCTCGGCAGTTCTCTGTCGGTGCGGCAGTTCGCTCGTATCGGTAGCGGCCTCTCGGTTGTAGGACTTGCTCGCGTGGGCTCAGTCTACAAGCTCTCTGTTATAGCGGCGACTGCCTGCGCATCTTCCCTGTCTCTCCGCTCCTTCGCTCGCTTTGGCTCTGGACTCAGTACCGTGTCCCAGACAGAGCTAGGATCGTCACTGTCGTTACGGTCATTCGCAAGGCTCGGTAGTAAGCTCACCGTCTTGGACTACGCCACCTTTGGTAGCGCTGTATCGATGAGAGACTTCGCTCGTCTCGGCAGCTCCCTTTCGATGGTGGGCACTATCACCGTCGGTTCTGCCCTGTCTACAATAGCCTCGGCTGCCCTCGGCGACTCCCTGTCAGTGCTTGCTCGAACTGAGCTTGGCTCGTCATTGTCTCTGAGGTCCTTCGCTCGGGTCGGAAGCAAGACTAGTGTACTGGACTATGTGCTCCTCGGCAGCTCTCTCTCAGTGCGGGCCGTGGCTCGCTGTGGTAGCAGCGTCTCGGTCTATGGCCTAGCTCGTTTGGGGTCCGTTTACGACCTCTCTATCATATCTAGCATGTCCCTAGGCAGCTCCCTCTCTCTGCGTTCCTTCGCCCGCATTGGCAGTGATGCTTCCCTGCACGGGCTCATCCAGGTGGGCCAGTCTCTCTCCGTGGTAGAGGAGGCGGCATTCGGCTCGTCGCTCTCACTGAGAAGCTTCGCAAGGCTCGGCAGCAAGTTAACTGCTCTGGACTATACAGCACTCGGCAGCTCACTGTCCTTACGAGCAGCGATGAGGCTCGGCAGTTCCTTCTCTGCCGCTGAAGCTGCTACAATTGGGTCCAGCATCTCCGTGCTCGGCATGACCTCTGTGGGCTCATCATTGTCACTCCGCAGCTTCGCCCGTTTCGGCAGCAAGACCAGCGTGGTCGACTGTACTGCTATCAGCTCATCACTATCTCTGAGGTCCTTCGCTCGTGCAGGCTCTAAGGTCAGTGTACTGGACTTCACCTCCCTGGGCAGCGCACTCTCCCTGGCTTCCTTTGGTCGCGTTGGCAGTACCATTAGTGTCCACTCCGAGTGCGCTCTAGGCTCGTCCCTCTCTGCGCTGGGCGAGGCTGTTTTCGGCTCCAGCTTGTCGTTGAGGTCATTCGCTCGGCTCGGCAGCAAGTCAACAGTCATCGACTATGCGTGCCTGGGTAGCTCCTTCTCTCTGCGTTCCGTTGCCCGGCTTGGCAGCGGTGTTTCCGTGGCCGGCTTGGCACGTATTGGATCTCTCTATAAACTGTCGGTTATTGCAACTTCGAGTTTTGCCAGCTCTCTGTCCTTGAGGGCCATGGCCAGGCTTGGCTCGACAGCCTCTGTACTATCCGCCACCAAGATGGGAGACACAGTGTCTGCGGTAGGCGCAGCTCACTTCGGCTCCGCCTTATCCCTCCGCTCCTTCGGCCGTCTCGGATCCTCTGCCAGTGTCCTTGATTACCTCACGCTCGGCAGCGCCCTGTCCGTTCGGGCTCAGACCAGAATCGGAAGTGGGCTATCGGTGGCCGGACTAGGTCGCTACGGGAACGCCATCTCGGTCCTGGGCAGCAGCTCTTACGGGTCTTCGCTTTCGCTGAGGTCGTTCGCTCGGCTCGGCAGCCACGGCTCTGCGCTGTGCCAAGTAGCGCTTGGCAGCAGCCTATCGCTCCGTGCCTTTGCTCGGTTCGGGAGTACCCTTTCGGCATTCGACGGCATCCGCGGTGGATCAGTCGCGAGCATATTCTCGTGGACTCGGCTGGGGGACACTGCGAGCGTCCTGGGCGCCGTGCATGTAGGCTCTTCGTTATCACTGAGGTCATTCGCTAGACTTGGCAGCCAGCTCTCGGCCCTGGACTGTGCCGTCCTGGGCTCGTCTCTATCACTGAGGGCACTGGCAAGGCTAGGAAGTGTCACGTCCGCCTTCGCTGCTACAGCTCTCGGGTCGACGCTATCGGTCATCGAAGAGGTGACCTTCGGCTCTTCTCTCTCGCTCCGCAGCTTTGGTCGGCTCGGCAGTCGCGTCTCTATACTAGAATCGGCATCATTGAGCTCCTCCCTGTCGTTGAGGTACTTTGCTCGCGTCGGCGAGAAAGTGAGTGCCTTGGCGTTTGCTTCCTTCGGGAGCGCGCTCTCACTCCGAGCCTTCGGCCGTCTAGGCAGCACGTTGTCCATAGCCACCGGGCTTCACATTGGTTCCTTGACCAGCTCTTTCGGTTGGCTGAGGGCCGGCAGTACCTTGAGTGTTGTCGATGCAGTCAGCTTCAGCAGCTCCTGCAGTCTGCGTAGCCTCACTAGGCTCGGCAGTAAGCTCTCTGTTCTCGACTACGCCAGCTGCGGCAGCTCCATGAGTTTAAGGAATGTCGCGAGGCTAGGCAGCGGCTTGTCGATGGTCGGCCTCCTGCGACTCGGCTCGGCCTACAGACTCTCGGTCATATCCGAGACCGATGTTGGTAGCTCTCTGTCCTTGAGGAGCTTTGCTCGCCTTGGCAGCTCGCTCTCTATAGTTAGCAATCTGATTGGCATGGGGACGATGTCCGTCACGAGCCTCGCCGATTTCGGTAGCTCCCTCTCCCTGAGGAGCTTTGCTAGGATGGGCTCCAAAGTAACAGTGATGGACTTTGCCACTTGTGGCAGCTCTATGTCCCTCCGTGCGCACGTGAGGCTGGGCAGTGCCATCTCTGTGGCTGGCAGCGGTCGGCTAGGCAGTGCCCTCAGTACGGTGAGTTGGGCGCGATTCGGTGGGTCCTGCTCTGCTGTCGGCTTCACTGCTCTTGGGTCATCCCTGTCGGTTCGGGCCTTCGCTCGAGTCGGTGGTGCCCTGAGTGCCTTGGAGTACGCCTGCCTCGGCAGTTCGCTCTCTGTGAGGGAGTTCGCCCGAGTAGGCAGCGGTATCAGCGTCGTTGGTCTAGCCAGAGTTGGGCTCTGTCTATCAGCTCTCGGTCATCGCCGGTACCGCTCTGGGCAGCTCACTGTCAGTGAGGAGCTTCGCTCGCGTTGGCAGTGCCATCTCGGTGACTGGTCTCGCTCGCATCGGCTCCGTGTTCAAGCTCTCTGTCATTGCCCGAACGGATCTGGCGTCTTCCCTATCTCTACGCTCCTTCGCTCGGCTGGGAAGCTCAGCCAGCGTCCTTGACTACACCGCTTTGGGAAGTTCGTTGTCCTTGAGAGGAAGTGCTCGTCTCGGTAGCGTACTCTCTGTTTCTGCAGAGTCCTCGGTTCGCCGGCTCGCTCAGCGGTCTCGACTTCGTGTCGCTCGGCTCCAGTCTATCACTGCGGTCCTTCGTGCGGCTCGGGCAGCAGGCTCTCTGTCGCATCGGATGCCAAGCTGGGTGCCTCTCTCAGCACACTGGACATGGTGGCCTGCGGAAGCAGCCTGTCGCTAAGGGCAATGGCTCGTTTCGGTAGCGTTGTTTCTCTGTACGGTCAAACAACGCTTGCCTCTACAGTCTCAGTGTTGGACTACGCCGTATTCGGCTCCACTCTTTCCATTACGAGGTTCACACGCCTGGGTTGCTCTACCTCGGTATTCGACTTCGTCGGCCTCGGTAGCTCATTGAGCCTCCGATCCCTCACTCGGTTCGGCAGCCAGCTCGTCCGTCTTCAGCCAGGCCCTGCTAGGAAGGAAGCTCTCGGTTCTTGACGCTTCCAGCTTTGGCAGCTCTCTGTCGCTCCGCGGCTTAGTTCGCCTTGGCAGTGGCTGCTCTGTGGTTGGGCTCTCTCGTCTCGCGGGAACGCTCAGTGCATTGGACTCCATGCAACTCGGCAGCTCCATTTCTCTCGGGATCATTCGGACGTTTCGGTGCTAAGCTCTCGGCATTCGACGCTATGGTCTTCGGCAGTGCACTGTCGATCAGGGAGCTTCGCTAGACTGGGCTCTGGCCTGTCCGTGGACGGAGTCACTCGACTGGCCTCCGTGTACAAGGTGTCCGTAATTGCGAGTGCCACGTTCGGCTCATCCCTGTCGTTGAGGTCGTTTGCTCGGTTCGGGTCGAGGGTCTCCGTTGCGGACTCTGCCGTCCTTGGCAGCTCACTATCCCTGCGGAGCTTCATGAGGTTCGGCAGCGGCGTATCTTTTGCTGCGATCACTCGGTATGGCAAGCCGATCTCGACCTTCGAGATGGCCAACCTCGGCAGCAGCCTCTCTCTCAACGCCTTCGCTCGGCTTGGAAGTACTCTCTCTGTCTCTGGAATCTCGAGGCTTGCTAGCTCGGTCTCTGTCCTGGACTGCCTAGATTTGGGGTCTTCCCTGTCCCTAAGGGCGTTCGCTAGATTTGGCAGCACCGTGTCAGTGGCTGGTCTAACAAGAGTAGGCTCCTTGCATGACCTCTCCGTTGTGGGCGTCAGTGCTTTCGGCTCGTCGCTCTCTCTACGATCATTCGCTCGGCTCGGCAGCACAGCTACCGTGTTCGACTACGTTACCCTGGGTAGTAGTCTGTCTATACGGACCGCTACCAGACTCGGCAGTGCTCTGACAGTGTTCCAATTCTCCAACCTGGGCAGCTCGCTCTCTCTTCGAGACTTCCTGCGACTCGGGTCGGGCCTCTCGATGTTCAGTACGGCAAGGTTGGCTGCTGGTCTGTCGGTCCTGGAGATGGTTGCTGTGGGAAGCTCCATGTCCCTCCGAGCTGCCATGAGGCTCGGCTCTAACTTGAGCATCTTCTCGACTGCTCGCCTAGGTTCCGCGCTGTCTGCGTTTGATGCCACGACGCTGGCTTCGTCCCTCTCACTACGCTCCTTGGCTAGGATTGGCAGTTTCGCTTCTGTGTTCGACTCAGCCCGCCTAGGCAGCGCTCTGAGCGTGCTCGACTGCACCGGCCTTGGCAGCTCTCTCTCGCTCTCTAACTTTGCCCGACTCGGTGGTCGGCTTTCTGTATTCGGCCTCTCCAGAGTAGGCTCCTCCGTATCCGTCTTTGACTACGTCCTCATGGGCTCAGTCCTGTCCGTGAGAGGCTTCACTCGGTTCGGCAGCGAGATGTCGGTGGTTGGACGCGCCCGAGTGAGCAGCGGCCTGTCAGTGCTTGACTACTCCCAGTTCTCGTCGTCCCTCTCCATCCGCAACTTCATCCGTACAGGCTCCTCCTTGAGCGTGCTCGCTGTAACGCGGATTGCCTCATCCGTCTCGACCGTGTCGATGGCAACCTTCGGCTCGGGACTCTCTCTGCGGAGCTTCTCCCGAGCTGGAAGTGCGTTCAGCGTCTTTGGCAGATCCCAGCTGAGCAGCAGTCTGTCTATCTTCGACGGTGCTACATTCGGCAGCTCACTGAGTCTCAGAGCCATCGCTCGGTCGGGTAGCTCTGTATCATCGTTCGGTACCACTTCCCTCGGTTCCTCCCTCACGGTGCTAGCCCAGGGTCACATGGGCTCGTCACTGTCGCTGCGCTCATTCGCACGGCTAGGCAGTAAGCTCAGTGCTCTAGACTTCGCCCTCTGCGGCAGCGCTGTGTCGTTGAAGGCAATGGCGAGGCTAGGCAGCTCACTATCTTGCCTCAGTCGAGCCATCATCGGTAGCAGCACGTCGGTGCTTGACGCCGTTCATCTCGGCAGCAGCCTATCCCTCCGGAGCTTCTCAAGGCTCGGCGGCTCACTCTCTGCCATCGCATCAACCACACTAGGCAGTTCACTGTCGTTGCGATCGCTCGCTAGATTTGGCAGCGGCCTCTCGACCGTCAGTCTTGCCCGGCTCGGAGGCACTTTGTCTGTGATAGAGGAGGCCCAGCTAGCATCCAGCTTGTCGCTCCGAGCCTTCACTCGCTTGGGCAGCACCGCAAGCGTCCTTGACTTGATCGAGCTCGGGAGTTCCCTATCCCTACGAGGAATGGCAAGACTGGGCTCTTCAGTGTCCGTTCTAGGACTAGCCAGGGTCGGCTCCGTCTACAGCCTCTCGGTTATAGCACAGACAGGGCTTGCCAGCTCCTTGTCCCTTCGAAGCTTCGCAAGGCTCGGGAGCTCTATGTCCCTGGTTAAGAGCGCTACCGTGGGGGAGCAGCTGTCGGTTCTGAGCTTCGCCAACTTCGGTTCTTCGGTGTCGCTGCGGTCGTTCGCTCGACTGGCCAGTACTCTCTCCGCTGTGGAAGCCTGCTCACTCGGCAGCTCTTTGTCGCTACGCGATTTCTCTCGGCTCGGAAGCTCCCTCTCGGTCCACTCGTGGACTCGCGTGGGTGAGTCTTTGTCCGTGGTAAGCGAGGCTGCTTTCGGGTCCTCCCTCTCACTGAGATCCTTTGCCAAGCTATGCGGCCATCTCTCAGTACTGGACTTCACCATTCTCAGCAGCAGCCTGTCTATTCGCTCCTTCGTGCGAGCTGGCAGCGGTCTTTCTGTTGCCGGGGTTCTCCGAGTCGAGTCGCTGGCTGAGCTCTCGGTGGTGGGCATCAGCAACTTCGGCAGTACTCTGTCTCTCCGCTCCTTCGCCAGGCTTGGCAGTTCCGTGTCGATCTTCGGTGACAGTTCCCTGGGAGGAGCCGTTAGTGCTATTGATGCCACGACTCTCGGATCATCGTTTTCTCTCCGGTCATTCGCGAGACTCGGTTCCAAGCTGTCAGTGATCGACTTCACCACGCTGGGCAGCGCCCTATCACTGCGAGGGGTAGCCCGAATAGGATCCACTGTATCTACTGTGGGACTAGCAATAATTGGTTCGACCCTCACTGCGCTCGACCACGTTGCCCTCGGCAGTTCCCTGTCACTACGTGCTCTCACGCGCTTCGGAAGCTCACTGACGGTAGCGTCTAGCTGCCTACTAGGGTCGTCCACAAGCGTGCTAGATGCCGCTGCATTCGGCTCGTCCCTCTCGCTGCGATCGTTCTCTCGGCTCGGCTCGACAGCTTCGGTTGTTGATTACACTCATCTTGGCAGTTCCCTATCAGTCCGTGCCCTCTTCCGAGCCGGCAGCTCCGTCTCGGTAGCGCTTAGTGGCCTTTTGGGAAGTGGTATCTCTGTGCTCGATGGAGCCCTGCTCGGAAGCTCTCTGTCTCTCAGAAGCTTCATGAGGTTCGGCAGCGCTCAGTCCGTCACAGGGCTTGCTCAACTAGGATCGAGTCTGACGGTCCTCGATACCGTGGAACTCGGCAGCTCGTTGTCTCTGAGGAGCATGGCCCGCTTCGGTAGCGGAATCAGTGCTTACGGTCTGGCCCGACTTGGCTCCCTCTACCAGCTGTCCACCATTGCTGCCTCTCACCTGGCAAGCTCGCTGTCGCTCAGATCGTTCAGCCGCCTTGGCAGCTCCGTGTCGACCCTCAGCAGCGTACGCGTCGGTGAGGCCGTATCAGTGCTGGACGCCTGTGCACTTGGCAGTTCCCTCTCCCTACGATCAGTCGCACGGCTCGGCAGCGCAATCTCGGTTGCTAGTCTGACTAGGGTTGGCTCTGTCTATAAGCTCTCTGTGATAACCGAGGGTCTCTTCGGCTCGAGCCTGTCGCTGAGGTCCTTCGCTAGGCTTGGCAGCAAGGCTTCTATACTCGGTTCAGCGGAGCTCGGCAGCACCCTCTCGCTGCGCTCCTTCTGTTACATGGGTTCATCGACGTCCCTGCTCAGTCACGGTACTTTTGGATCGTCCCTATCACTGCGGTCATTCGCCCGGCTCAGCTCATCGCTCACTGTTCTCGACTCGACCGCTATCGGCAGCAGCCTCTCACTGAGAGCTTTAGTGCGGCTCGGAAGCGGTTTGTCAGTGCTGACGGATTCTCGCGTGGGTGCTGCCCTCTCAGTCCTCGATGAGGTCCATCTTGGAAGCAGCCTGTCACTGCGCAGCTACGCCAGGTTCGGCAGCTGCTACTCAGTCTTCGACTTCGTCGGTCTTGCCAGCTCGCTCTCTCTGAGGTCTGCTGCGAGGTTCGGCAGTGTTATGTCTGCTCTCTCTACAGCTAGCCTGGGCAGCCAGCTATCCGTGTTCGACAGCGTCCACTTCGGTTCGTCGCTCTCGCTCAGATCGTTCGCACGTCTCGGCAGTGACTTAACACTAGTCGACTTGGCCGTGCTGGGCAGTAGCCTCTCTGTGAGGTCGATGGTCCGGCTAGGCAGCGGCGTCTCCGTCCTCGGCCTCGCCAGGATCGGCTCGGTGTACAAAGATATCAACCATCGGCTTCACCCATCTTGGCAGCTCCCTCTCGGTTCGTCAGTTCACTCGCCTGGGCGCTGATCTCTCCCTGCTCGGTTTGCTGAGGACCGGCTCTAGCCTCTCAGTCGTTTCGATGAGTAGCTTGGGCTCGAGTCTTTCCTTGAGATCCTTTCGCAAGGCTGTCTGGTAAGCTGAGCGTTTTGGATAATCTTAGCTCTCGGCTCCAGCCTGTCCTGCAGATCGCTCGCTCGGTTTGGCAGTACTGTATCGGCCTTTGGCGTCTCGAACCTCGGATCTTCCCTGTCGGCTATCGGCCAGGCTCACTTTGGCTCGACCCTCTCTCTGCGGTCGTTCACGAGGCTTGGAAGCTGCGCGACTGTTCTGGAGCATGCGCTTCTTGGCAGCTCGATGTCCCTCAGAGGCGTGGCTAGATTCGGCAGTGGTATCTCTGTGTGCGGACTCACGCGTGTTGGGTCGGTTTACAAGCTCTCTGTTATCGCCGATGCCTCCTTCGGGTCATCACTCTCTATTCGATCGGCCGCTAGACTGTCATCGACTTTGTCGATTTTGGACTGTGGGTCCTTCGGCAGTGCCATGTCTATCCGATCTTGTCTTAGAGTAGGGAGCGGCATATCGACAGCTGGCCTATGCCGCCTTGGCGCTGCTCTCACAGCGATCGGGTCCGCTCACCTGGGCAGCTCCCTGTCACTGCGTAACTTCGCCCGCTTCTCTGGTGCGGCCTCTGTGTTGGGAATGAGCAGCCTCGGGCAGCAGCCTGTCGCTGAGGAGCCACGCTCGACTGGGGTCCAAGGTCTCTATCCTGGAATTCGTGAATATCGGTAGCTCACTCTCTGTGAGGAGCTTGGCGAGGCTCGGCAGCAGCGTGTCTGTGACGTCGTCCATCCGGCTAGCCAGCGCCGTATCGGTGCTCGAGGAGGCCACTCTGGGGTCCTCCGTCTCACTGAGGTCGTTCGCCCGCTTCGGTTCTAAGATGACGCTGCTGGATTTCAGTACTCTCGGCAGTACTTTGTCGCTGAGAGGGGCTGCTCGGCTGGGTAGTGGTATATCCATCCTTGGACTGACTCGATTGGGCTCGGCTTACAAGCTTTCTGTTATCGCCTGCACGACGCTCAGCAGTGCCCTTTCTATTCGATCAGTCGCTCGCTGTGGTAGCGGCATCAGCGTGGTCGCCTCTGCACGATTCAGTGGAGCGTTGAGTAGCCTTGACTTCGCCACCTTGGCCAGCACAGCATCTCTTCGTTCCTTCGCTCGCCTGGGCAGCACGCTCACGGCACTGGATTACGTGAACTTGGGTAGCTCACTCTCACTACGGGCCGCCTTCAGGCTTGGCAGCTCAGCATCCGCTTGCGGAGCCCTGCAGGTTGGTAGCTCTCTTAGCACCATTGGCGTGGCTTCTTTCGGGTCGTCGCTGTCCCTGAGGTCCTTCGCTCGCCTCGGCAGCCAGCAGAGTGTCCTCGACTACGCTGCCTTAGGTAGCACACTGTCCCTCCGTGGGGCGGCTCGACTGGGCAGTGGCTGCTCTGTCTTCGGCATTGCCCGAGTAGGGTCGATCTACAAGCTCTCGGTCATCGCTGCCACCAGTATGGCCTCCTCGCTGTCCCTGCGATCGTTCGCCAGGTGTGGCTCGAGCGCGTCCATATTAGACTACGTAACAGTAGGCAGCTCCCTTTCATTGCGTGGGCTGGCTCGTTTCGGTAGCAGCATCTCTGCCGTCAGTCGCGCTGACATCGGTGGAGGTATATCAGTAATCGACTGCGCTGCACTGGGCAGCTCACTATCTCTGCGGTCGTTGGCTCGTGCAGGGTCCAAATGCTCAGTCCTGGACTACACTATGTTCGGCTCTACGATCTCATTACGCTCCTTCGCCAGGATGGGCTCGAAAGCGTCTATCTGCGACTATGTTGCCCTCGGCAGCTCCCTGTCTGTGAGGTCTCTTTCCGCATAGGGAGTGCGATATCCGCAACAGCTGGCTGCCAGCTCGGCTCTCAGCTTTCCGTGATCGCAGCTGCGACCTTCGGATCCTCGTTGTCTCTGCGGTCGTTCGCTCGGCTGGCGAGTAAAATGACACTTCTCGATGCAGCCAGTCTCGGTTCTGCACTTTCGCTTCGAGCCTTCGCTCGTCTGGGTAGTGGCATCTCCGCCGTTGGGCTCGCCAGGGTCGGATCAGTCTACAAGCTTTCAGTGATAGCCGGTGCCTCCTTCGGGAGCTCCTTAACACTGAGAGCGTTCGGAAGGCTCGGCAGTACGGTTTCAGTCAGTGGCTCGGCTTGGTTGGGCAGTGCTCTCAGCGCGCTTGGCCATGCTGATTATGGTTCGAGCTTGTCGGCAGTTGGACAGGTCTGCCTCGGCTCATCACTTTCACTGCGCTCCTTCGGCCGCCTTGGCGGTAGAGTGAGCAGCTTCGACGCAGTGATGCTGAGCAGCACTCTCTCCATCAGAGCAATGGCAAGACTCGGATCGAGCGTCTCCGTGACGAACCTGGCCAGGGTCGGCTCGGTTTACAAGCTGTCAGTCATCGCTGCCTCCTCTCTGGCAAGTGGATTGTCTCTCCGATCATTCGCCAGACTCGGCAGTACGGTATCCATCTATGGCCGCACGCAGCTTCATGACACCCTGTCGACGCTCGACGCTGTTGGCCTGGGCTCGTCTCTATCTGTGCGGTCCTTCGCTCGGCTGAGCAGTAAGATGAGTACCCTCGATTACAGCTCTCTTGGCAGCTCGATTTCGATCCGAGCTTACTCGAGGATCGGGTCTGCCTGTTCGGCTCTGGGAGCCCTAAACGTCGGCAGCAGCTGCTCGGTCGTAGGCTCCGTCAGCTTCGGCAGCTCCCTTTCCCTCCGAGCACTCGGACGCCTGCGTAGCAAACTCTCTGTTTTCAATGAGGTTGCTCTTGGCAGCTCCCTCTCACTCCGCAGCATCGGCCGATTCGGCAGCGGCTTGTCTGTCACCGGTTTGGCTCGTATTGGTTCGGTCTACAGCTTGTCGGTTATCGCCTCGACTGGACTTGCCTCCTCCCTTTCACTGCGGTCGTTCGCTCGGATTTCGGGCGACATCAGCGTTCTAGATGCTGTGGAACTCGGGAGCTCTCTCTCTGTGCGGTCCTTCGCTCGGTTCGGTAGCAGTCTGTCTGTCGGCTCCGAGTTCAAGGTCACCGGCAGCATGAGCACCCTAGGCCTGGCCAACTTCGGCGATCGCCTCTCCGTCCTCGACGCCATCCACTGTGGCTCCTCCTTGTCGCTTCGATCATTCGGCCGACTTGGCAGCAAAATCAGCCTCTTCGATGAGGTGGACATCGGCAGCTCCCTGAGCCTCCGCAGCTTCGCACGGCTCAGCAGCAGTGCGTCGGTCGCCGAGTCCCTCAGGGTGGGCAGCCAGGCAAGCACTCTGGCTCTCGCTAGACTAGGTGCGTCCGTGTCTGCACTGAGCTTCGCCAACTTCGGTTCATCACTGTCGCTGCGTTCGTTTGCAAGATGCGGCAGCAAGCTCTCTGCTCTGGACTACACGACGCTGGGGTCGAGTCTCTCTGTGAGATCGGCCGTGCGGTTCGGCAGCAGCCTCTCAGTTGCCGGCCTGCAGCGCTTGGGGTCGGTGTACAAGATCTCATTGTTGGACTACATCATGGTCGCCAGCTCGCTGTCACTGCGAGGCTTCGTCCGCTTCGGCAGTTCTCTGTCTGTTCTCGGAGCGGTCACTGCAAGCAGTACGATCTCCGTCGTCGGACATTCCGAGTTTGGATCGTCACTCTCGCTGCGTAGCTTTGCTAGGTTCGGCTCGAAGCTCTCAGTACTGGATTATGTTCAGCTCGGTAGCTCCCTGTCTGTGCGCACATTCATGCGGGGTGGTTCGGCAATATCGACGCTCGGATCTGCCAGCCTCGGTTCCGCCCTGTCCGTCGTCGACCTTGTCGGCTTCGGGTCATCGCTGTCCTTGCGGTCATTCGCCAGGCTGGGGTCATCGGCCTCTGTTCTAGACTTCGGTCACCTTGGCAGCTCACTGTCACTGCGAAGCCTAGCCCGACTTGGTAGCGGCTTGTCCGTCACCGGGCTAGTCCGTTGCGGGTCTTGCTACAAACTATCTGTTATCGCGAGCTCTTCGCTGGCCTCCTCGTTATCATTGCGATCATTCGCCCGTTGCGGCAGCAAGGTTTCGGTTCTATCCGAGGCGTCCCTTGCCAGTTCACTATCTCTTCGAGGCTTGGCCCGACTGGGCAGTTCGTTCTCGACGCTTGGGTCCTCAAGCCTGGGCTCGCGTGTGTCAGTGCTAGGTGAAGCCAGCCTCGGCAGTTCGCTGTCTTTGAGGAGCTTCGCACGGCTAGGCAGCAGATTGAGCGTGACTGACTACGTTAACTTCGCCAGCACCTTGTCACTCCGCTCTAGCCAAAGGATCGCTGGGCGACTATCTGTACTGGACACTGCAAACTTGGGAAGCTCTCTGTCGCTGAGAGACTTCGCCCGTCTCGGGAGCTCCGTGAGCATCCTCGGCCCGGTCGCCGCTTCGTCGTCCTTGTCCATCCTCGGCAGGACATTCGGTCAAGCTGTAACGGCCCTGGACTCGGCTCATCTTGGATCGTCTTTATCGGTTCGCTCCTTTGCCAGGCTCGGTTCCAAGCTCAGCGTCTTTGATGAGGTCACGCTCGGCAGCACGCTGTCGCTGCGTTCTGTAGCCCGGCTGGGAAGCGGCGCCTCTCTCCTCGGAGTGCTCAGACTGGGATCGTGCTACAGCCTCTCTGTTATTGACAGCGTTGCCTTGGCGTCGTCCTTATCACTGCGATCGTACGCGAGGCTAGGCAGCAGTATATCCGTTGTCTCGCCGGTCGTACTGTCCGACTCGCTATCTGCGCTGTCTTATGCGAGGTTAGGCTCTTCCCAGTCGGTGCTGGATTGCGTCCAGCTCGGCTCCTCACTATCTCTTCGCAGCTTCGCTCGGCTGAGTTCGAAGGTGTCCGTCTTCGACTACACCAACCTGGGCAGCTCATTGTCCTTGCGAGGGGTATCGAAGCTCGGCAGCTCAGCTTCTGTCTTCGGCCTTGGACGCTTGGGCGAGTCTCTCTCAGCCTTTGACTCCGTGTCGTTTGGCTCTGGCCTGTCCCTTCGAGCATTCACACGGCTCGGATCGGTAGTGTCAACCTTTGCATCGGCGTCATACGGATCAGCAGTCAGTACTCTGGGTTGCTCTTTTCTGGGCTCGTCTCTATCACTACGGTCTTTCGCGAGACTTGGCAGCAGGCTATCTGCGCTCGACTCTACAGCTCTAGCGAGCTCGTTGTCTCTTCGCGCTGTTTCACGCCTTGGATCATCGTTGTCGGCTTACGGAACTACCAGCCTCGGCTCAGCTGTATCGGTCGTCGGCTGCACGGCTCTCGGCTCCTCCCTGTCCCTCCGCAGCTTCGCCCGTTTCGGTAGCAAGGTAACAGCCTTCGACTGCACCAACTTGGCCAGTTCCTTGTCACTACGAAGCACGGCTCGCCTCGGCAGCAGTATTTCGGTCCTCAGCACCGCAAGTCTCGGCGCTGCTGTCTCAACAGTGGGGGCAGGCCGCTTCGGAAGCTCTCTGTCTTTGCGCTCATTCGCCAGGCTCGGTTCCAAGACCTCTGTACTCGACTTTGTCAACTGCGGCAGCAGCTTGTCCATGCGGGCCTTCTCGAGGCTGGGCAGCAAGATCTCTGTCACCGACTTTGCCACCTTCGGCTCATCGCTGTCGTTGAGGTCCTTCGGTCGGTTCGGGAGCAAGCAGTCGGTGCTGGACTTCGTGCTCATCGCCAGCTCACTCTCCCTGCGCAGCGTGACTAGACTGGGCTCCGGTCTGTCTGTAGCTGGGCTCGCCAGGATCGGTTCGGTTTACAAGCTCTCTGTGATAGCTTCCTCTGACCATCAGCAGCTCGCTCTCTCTGAGGTCCATGGCACGGCTAGGAAGCGGAATCTCAGTGACAGGTGTTGCTCGCTTGTCCTCTACGGCATCGGTGTTGGGCCAAGTCCGATTTGGCGACGCGGTCTCGACTCTGGGCTCGATGACTCTGGGGTCCACCCTTTCCCTGCGATCCTTCGCTAGGCTCGGCGGTGTGACCTCTGTCTTCGATGCTGCTTCCTGTGGAAGCTCCCTCTCTCTGCGCTCTTTCGGGCAGGCTGGGCAGCTCCTGTTCTGTGACTGGACAGAGCCGCATGGGTGATGCTATTTCGGCCCTAGGCTGTACTGGCCTCGGATCCTCTTTGTCCCTGCGTGCCATGGCCCGCCTCGGATCCGGAGTGTCGGTCACTGGCCTTGCCCGCCTCGCCTCTGTCTACAAGGTTTCGGTCATATCTTCGACAACTCTAGGAAGCTCCCTGTCCATCCGGTCTTTCTCGAGGCTTGCTGGCGCAGTATCGTTCTTGGATTACACCGTCATCGGCTCATCGATGTCCCTCCGTGCCATGGCGAGGTTCGGCAGCAGCGTGTCTGTTGTGGGCGTAGCTAAGATCGAAGGAGCTCTCTCTGTCATGGACCGAGCACGCTTCGGCTCCGTTCTGTCGGTGTTGGACGCCACACAGCTCGGTTCGTCACTGTCCCTTCGCTCCTTCGCCCGACTGGGCTCCAAGACCTCTGTCATGGACTATGTGCAGCTCGGATCTGCACTCTCACTGAGGTCAGCGCTCCGTCTGGGTAGCGGCTTCTCGACATTGGGGTGCCGTTCGTCTCGCCTCCGCGTTGAGCGTTGCTGACAGCGGCCACTTCGGCAGTTCACTATCCCTCCGCAGCTTCGCTCGGGCAGGGTCCTGTGTGTCAGTCCTGGAGCGCGTTGCCTTCAGTAGCTCCCTGTCGCTGCGTAGCTTTGCTCGCATGGGCAGTCGAGCCACGGTAGTTGATTTCGCTCATCTGGGTTCGACTCTGTCGATGCGCTCCTTCTCGAGGCTCGGCAGTGGTATGAGTGTCTACTCCACCACCCGCCTCGGTGAGATGGTATCGGTCGTGCAAGAGATCCACCTTGGCTCATCCCTCTCTTTGCGGTCATTCGCCAGGATAGGCTCCTACGCAAGCGTCACGGACTATGTGCAGCTGAGCTCATCTCTGAGTGTACGGTCCATAGCAAGAATAGGGTCAGCGATGAGCGTGACGGGAGTCCTTCGCTTCGGCTCTATCGTCGCTCTCTCTGTCGTTGGCTACACCCACCTGGGGTCCTCTCTGTCCCTTCACAGCTTCGCTCGACTGGGCAGTGGTATATCGGTTGCCGCTCCGGCGCACTTCGGCAGTGCGGTGTCTTCCCAGGCCTTCACTAGAGTCGGTGACGTCCTATCTGTTCTCGGCTCGACCGCTCTGGGTTCGTCTCTCTCGCTACGGTCGTTCTCACGCCTAGGCAGCAGGGTGTCTCTGGTGGATCAAGCAGCACTTGGAAGTTCCCTTAGCCTGCGCTCCTTCGTCAGGCTGGGCAGCACTGTTTCAGTGACGGACTCTGTGAGAATCAGCTCTGGCCTCTCGGTCGTGTCCGTGGCCAAATACGGCGATGCTCTCACAGTTCTCGGCAAAGCCCAGCTAGGGAGCAGTTTATCTCTGAGAAGCTTCGCTCGTCTCTGCGGGAAAGTTTCCGTCCTTGACGCCACTGCTCTCGGCAGTGCCCTATCTCTACGGGACTTCGCTCGACTCGGCAGCAGCATATCGATACTGGGCGGTGCGGTCGTTGGTAGCACGTGCTCGGTCCAGGAGCTAACTCGTCTAGGAGCTTCGATCTCGGCTCTCAGCTTTGCCCATCTCAGCTCGTCCCTGTCGGTTCGCTCCTTCGCTCGCTTCGGCAGCAAGGCCTCGATCCTCGACTTCTTACAAGTTGGCAGCTCCCTTTCCGTCAGAAGCACCATTCGCTGTGGTAGCGCAGTGTCTGTCCTGGGCCTGGCTCGGCTTGGCTCAGTTTATAAGCTCAGCGTGATCGACTCGACGTCCTTGGGCTCGTCACTGTCCCTGAGAGCGGTAGCTCGTTTGGGATCCTCGGCGTCCCTCCTGAGCAGCGCTTCACTCGGCAGCTCCTGTTCTGTACTCGACAGCCTCACCTTCGGCAGCGCACTCTCCCTTCGAAGCTTCGGCCGGCTAGCAAGCAAGGCCAGTGTTCTCGACTTTGCCCAGCTCGGGAGCAGCCTATCCCTGCGCTGCTCGGCTAGGCTGGGATCCGACCTCTCTGTCGTGGGTGCCGCTAGGATTGGTTCGGCTCTGTCTTCAATTGGTAGCGCTGAGCTCGGCTCTTCGCTATCACTGAGATCGTTCGCTCGACTTGGCTCTAAGCTGACCGCCCTCGACTACGTCAACTTTGGTTCTTCTCTGAGCCTCCGCTGCAGCGCCCGGCTCGGCTCCTACATGTCCGTCCTCGGCCGGTGTAGAGTCGGGTCCTCCGTCTCGATACTGGACCGTACCAGGATCGGCGGACACGTGTCGGCCCTTGACTTCAGCAGTATCGGCTCGTGTTGTTCTGTCCGCAGCTTCACTCGCTGTGGAAGCTCTCTGTCGACCGTCGACTTCGTCCTCCTTGGCAGTCAGTTGTCCCTGCGCGGGGCAGCCAGGTTGGGTAGCGGACTATCGGTCGCGGGTCTTACTCGGCTCGGCTCCGTCTACAAGATCTCGGTCTTGGCAGCCACCAACTTCGCCAGCTCCCTATCCCTCCGTAGCTTCGCTCGACTCGGCTCGTCCCTGTCCACTCATGGTGCGGGATCGCTTGCCTCGTCGGTTTCGGTGGTAGGAAACTCCGCATTTGGTTCATCCCTTTCCTGAGATCATTTGCTCGACTCGGGAAGCAAGCTGTCCGTTGTTGAGTCAGCCGCTCTGTCGAGCTCGCTATCACTACGGAGCATGATCAGGCTCGGAAGCTCAATGTCAGTCCTGAGTGTAGCCAGAGCGGCATCCTCCGTCTCTGTGGCGTCCTTTGCTAACTTCGGCTCTAGCCTGTCGATCCGCAACATCGCGCGTATTGGAGGTCAGCAGTCCGTGCTGGAGCAGGTGTCGTTCGGCTCCTCGCTCTCACTCCGGTCGTTTGCTAGGCTGTCTGGCAGTCTGACTGTGTTGGACTTTGTGTCTCTGGGAAGCAGTTTATCTCTGCGTACCATTGCCCGTCTCGGTAGTGGCCTATCGGTCGTCGCTGATACTCAATTCATGGGATCAGTCTCGGCACTGGGGCTGGCCCGCATGGCATCCACGTGCTCCGTGATGGAAGAAGCCTCCCTCGGGTCCTCGCTGTCGCTGAGATCCTTCTCCAGGCTCGGTAGCAAGGTCAGTGTTCTTGACTTCGCCATTCTCGGGTCCAGCCTCTCCATCAGAGCTCTATCACGACTCGGAAGCTCCGTGTCGGTGCTGGATCGATCGTCTATGGGAGCAGCCATCACGGTATTGGGGCACGCCCACCTTGGATCATCTTTGTCCCTGCGTTCCTTCGCACGAATGGGCGGTAAACTAAGCGTAATAGACGAGGCGTCACTCGGTTCGTCGCTCAGCCTGAGAGGTGCTGCCCGCCTCGGCAGTTCCCTGTCTGTGACGGGCTTAGCAAGGTTTGGGTCGGTCTATGCTGTCTCCCTTGTCGATACCTGTAGCCTGGGTTCCGGTCTCTCCCTGAGGTCCTTCGCCCGACTCGGCAGCTCTCTCTCCGTTACGGGAGTAGCTATCGGTGCATCTTCGATATCGATCTTGGGTTCAGCATCGCTCGGCAGCGCTCTGTCAGTATTATCTGAGACAGAGCTTGGCTCGTCTCTATCCCTGAGGTCGTTCGCTAGGCTCTCTAGCAAGGTGTCCGCACTGGACTCCACTGCTCTGGGTAGCTCGCTCTCATTGCGTAGCTCGGCCCGACTGGGCAGTGCAGTATCAGCGTACGGATTGGCCCTCTGGGGCTCCTCTGGTCTATGCTCTATCAGTGATTGCTGGTACGCAACTTGCCTCCTCGCTATCCCTCCGATCGTTCGCTCGCATCGGCAGTGGAATGAGCATCGTTTCGACCGTGCGGGTATTGGCTGATCTCTCCGTCCAGGCAGCCTCTAAGCTCAGTGACTCGCTGAGTGTGGCTGGATGCGCTCACCTCGGCTCATCTCTATCACTACGTTCGTTTGCTCGACTGGGCAGCTCCTTGACGGCTATCGACGCCGCTCTTCTAGCAAGCAGTCTTTCGTTAAGGGCCGCCGCTAGGCTCGGCAGCTCAGTCTCCATTACGGGCCTTGCTCGCTTGGGCTCTGTCTACCAGCTGTCGGTCATAGCCGGTGTCAACTTTGCAAGCAGCCTATCCTTGAGGAGCTTCTGCCGACTCGGGCAGCTCGGCCTCGGTGGTCGGCGCCGTCAGCACTGGGTTCTCGGTTGTCCACTCTCGCTGAGGTCAGAGCTGGATCGGCCCTTTCTGTCTTGGATGCCGCCGGTTTCGCTTCGAGCGTATCTTTGCGATCCTTTGCCCGTCTGGCTTCTAAGGCGTCCCTGCTGGACTACGTGAACATCGGATCCTCCCTCAGCGTACGCAGCTTCGCCCGGCTATCTGATGATCTGTCAGTTGCCGAGCGAGTTCGAGTAGGCTCGACTGTTTCTGCTCTGAGTTACGGCAGATTCGGTGGCAGCTGTAGCGTGCTTGACCTGGCCAGCCTGGGATCTTCCCTGTCCCTCCGATCGTTCGCTAGGCTTTCAAGTCAAGCTTCTGTGCTTGGCAGTGCCGCCTTCGGAAGCTCCCTATCGCTGAGGACCTTCGCTCGACTCAGCAGCTCCGTTTCGGCTATCGGTACCGGTGTCTTCGGAAGTGCTGTCTCAATATGCAGTCAGGCCCACTTCGGTAGCTCCCTCTCGCTACGGTCGTTCGCCCGTATCGCTGGAGCGGTGAGCGTCGTCGATCTGGCTAACCTGGGTTCCTCTCTATCAATCAGCAACTTCGCAAAGGTTGGCAAGTTCGCTTCGGTGTTGGACTTCGTCCACATCGGCAGCACTCTCTCCTTTGAGGGGCGCAGCACGCCTCGGCAGCGGTCTCTCCGTTGCTGGCATCGCCCGCCTGGGGTCTGTCTACAAGCTCTCAACCGTGGCTTTGACCTCGCTCGGGTCAGCCCTTGTCAGTCAGATCCTTTGCCAGGCTAGGCTCGTCCGCTTCCCTTCTGGGCCAGTGCAAGTTATCAGATTCGATCTCGGTCGTCAGCTTCGCTAACTTCGGATCGTCGCTCTCTCTCCGTTCACTAGCACGTCTGGGCGGCAAGCTCACTGCTCTCGACTACGCCAACCTCGGTAGCTCACTATCACTCAGAGCCGCTGCTCGCCTCGGGAGCTCGCTTAGTGCAGCACTGGACAGCTCCGTCTCCGGCAAGGTGTCGATAATCGGGGCTCTAGCCTTCGGCTCATCGCTCTCCCTGAGATCATTCTCCCGTCTATCCAGCAAAATGAGTGTGCTCGACGCCGCCACCATCGGCAGCAGCCTCTCGCTGCGTTGTGCGGCTAGGCTCGGTAGCAGCATCTCTATCATTGGGGTTGTTCGCGCTGGAGATTCGGTGTCCGCTCTCGGTGCCTCTATGCTGGGCAGCTCATTGACTGCGATCTCTCAGACTACTTTGGCAAGCTCTCTGTCTCTTCGATCCTTCGCTAGGCTCGGCAGTAAGCTTACCGTCCTAGACTATGTGAGCCTCGGATCGAGCTTATCAGTACGGTCTGCCGTGCGAGCGGGGAGTAGCCTCTCTATCGTCGGCCTTTTCCGTTTCGGCTCGATCTCCGCCATTTCGGTCGTTGACTACACCGAGCTTGGCAGCAGCCTATCGGTGAGGTCCTTCTCCAGGCTGGGGAGCTCTCTATCCGTAAGCGCTGATTCTAGCTTCGGGGGAACTTTATCCACCCTCGGTAGCGCGTCGTTCGGCTCATCGCTGTCGCTTCGGTCATTCGGTCGACTAGGTTCCAGTGTGACTATATGCGACCTTGCCACGATCTCGAGCAGCTTGTCTCTACGTGGCCTAGTGCGGCTTGGTTCAAGTCTGTCGGCCACTGCTGCTGCAAGCCTGGGTGATACTGTATCCGTTCTCGGATCGACACACTTGGGCTCGTCTCTATCGCTCCGCAGCTTCGCAAGGCTCGGCAGCAAGCTGTCAGTCGATTGACTACGTTTGCCTTTCCAGTAGCCTGAGCGTTCGGAGCTTCGTCCGCTTCGGGAGCGCTTTCAGCGTGGCCGGATCGGCACTGTCGGGCGGATCCACCCTATCTATCCAGAACGAGGTTCATTTCGCCAGCGCCTTGTCGGTACTGGACGCCACTTGTCTCGGGTCGTCCTTCTCGGTGCGGTCCCTTGCAAGTCTCGGAAGTCGCCTGAGCGTCATGGATGGTGTTATGTTCGGCAGCTCATTGTCGCTGAGAAGTGCTGCTCGGTTGGGCTCTTCCCTCTCCCTTACCGCTGGAACGAGGCTGGCGAGCTGCGTCTCTGTCGCTCGCGCTGCTACTTTCGGCTCTTCTCTATCCTTGAGGTCCTTCGCCCGTTTGGGAAGCGAGACCTCTTGCCTCGAGAAAGCCACCTTCGGCTCATCGCTCTCTCTGCGCTCCTTCGCAAGACTGGGTAGCAGTACCTCAACCATCGACTGCACGCTCCTGAGCTCAGCGTTGTCTCTTCGTGGACTTGCCCGTCTGGGGAGCGGCCTCAGCGTCACTGGTTTGGCTCGGCTTGGTTCCCTCTATAAGCTTTCCACGATCGATCAGGGATGCCTGGCCTCCTAGCTTGTCCCTTCGGTCCTTCGCTCGTCTAGGCTCAGGAGCTAGCATCCTGGGGAGCACTCGAGTGTCTTCCACTCTCAGCGCTCTCGATGCTATGAGCTTCGGTTCAACACTGTCAGTGCGGAACTTCGCTCGGGTCGGTGGTCGGCTGAGTGCCTTCGATTGTACCAACCTTGGAAGCTCCCTATCCATGCGGTCATTCGCCAGGTTGGGCAGCTCTCTATCTCTACTTGGCGATGCCTATGCCAGCGCATCTTTGTCGGTGATTGCACAGGGCGAGCTAGGCTCGTCTCTCTCGCTGAGGTCGTTCGCACGGCTCGGTAGCTCGGTATCCACCGCTATGGGCGTCCGTATGGCAGGTAGCCTCTCCGTCCTGGGAGCGGCCAGCTTCGGTTCGAGCCTTTCTCTCAAGAGGACAGCTCGTCTATCGTCTGCGCTCTCCACTCTCGCCCAGACGGCCTTCGGGAGTTCTCTTTCCCTCAGGGCGTTTGCAAGATTGGGCAGCAGCGCTAGTGTACTTGGCCTCGCCCGAACCGGATCTGTCTACACTGCATCAGTTCTGTCCGCGGTGAATCTGGGCTCATCCTTGTCGTTGCGGAACTACGCACGGGTCGGCAGTGGAGTATCGGTGCTTGGACTCCTTCGAGTCGGCTCTGCCTACAAGCTCTCCGTTGTCGCCGCTAACACTTTGGCCTCCTCGCTTTCGTTGAGGTCCTTCGCTAGACTGGGCAGTAAGCTCACTGCCTTGGACTACGTGAACTTCGGCAGCTCTCTCTCACTCCGGTCGAGCGCTCGACTAGCCGACTCGGCCTCGGTCATCAACTGGTGCTCGCTTGGTTCCTCGCTATCCCTCCGCAGTTTCGGCCGTGTGAGTGGGCATGTCTCCGTGCTCGACTTCCTCGTGCTTGGGAGCTCTTTATCCGTCAGAGCAGCCACTCGTATTGGTAGCGGCCTGTCGGTCCATGGACTGCTCAGATGTGGCTCCTTCCAGAGCTTGTCGTGCTTCGACAGTCTGACTCTAGGCAGCACAGTGTCCCTGCGGTCCTACTCCCGGTTCGGGAGCTCTATGTCGCTCTTCGGAGCAGCTACATTCGGTGGAGCCATCTCGGCCATGTCCGAGGCTTCACTGGGATCCTCGCTATCTCTCCGCTCCTTCGCCCGGCTCTGTGGTGCGGTCAGTGTTCTCGACTATGCGGCTCTTGGCAGCGCCTTATCGCTACGATGCACTGCTCGTCTTGGAAGCGGCCTGTCGGTTGTGGGTCTGGCTCGCATCGGCTCGTGCTATGCTCTGTCAACGATTGCTAGTACCAGTCTAGCGTCTTCCCTGTCGCTTCGATCGTTCGCTCGACTCGGCAGCGGCTATTCAGTGCTAGGCACTGCCAAGCTCCACGGAAGCCTGTCCGTTCTCGACGCTACGCGCTGTGGGTCAACGATATCCATTCGCTCTTTCAGCCGCTTCTCCTCTCGCTGCAGCCTCCTCGACTACGCCGACCTCGGTAGCTCCATCTCTGTACGAAGCTTCTCTCGGCTCGGCAGTGGCGTATCGGTCACGGCACCAGCACACGCCGGGTCCACCCTGTCTGCCGTTGCGGCCGCTAGGCTAGGGGATGCTGCCTCCGTACTGGGGAGCGACGCATCTAGGTAGCACCTTGTCTCTGAGAAGCTTTGCACGTCTCGGCAGTAAATACAGCGCCGTGGATATGGCGAGCCTTGGCAGCTCTCTGTCTGTCCGATCCTTCTCAAGGATCGGCAGCGGCGTTTCTGTCCTCGGCCTAGCACGGGTTGGCTCTCTCTACAAGCTCTCTGTCATAGCGTCTACCTCGCTGGGCTCCTCGCTCTCTTTGAGAGGCTTTGCTAGGTTGGGAAGTGCGGTATCCACGACCTCGGCTGTAAGACTATCTGGCGACCTGTCAATCCTCGGCCTGACCAAGGCCTCGAGCAGTGTTTCAGCTCTCGACGCTGTGACCCTGGGCTCCTCTCTGTCGCTGCGGTCATTCGCTAGGCTCTCGTCTAAGATCAGTGTACTGAACTACGCGCAGCTGAGCAGCTCCGTTTCGATGCGAAGCTTCGCTCGGCTGGGTAGCAGCATCTCTGTTGTGGGTGGAGTTCATGTTGGCTCTACCCTGTCAGCTCTTGAACACAGTCGATTGAGCGGAGCAGTGTCTGCACTTGCTGCGACTACCTTCGGATCAAGCCTGTCTCTGCGATCGTTCGCTCGTCTAGCTAGCAAGCTGTCCATCCTGCACGCAGCGACATGCGCCAGTTCCTTGTCTTTGAGGAGGGGCGGCACGCCTAGGAAGCGGCTTGAGTGTCTTCGGACTATGCCGGGTTGGTTCCTTATCGAAGATAAGCATACTAGATTCGTCTACGATGGGGAGTAGCCTGTCGCTGAGGAGCTTCGCCCGCCTCGGATCGTCGATGTCTATCCTCGGGTTCCGGCGTCTGCGGCAGCAGCTTGTCTGCTATTTCCTCTGCTCAACCTGGCCTCCTCGTTATCCCTCCGGTCTCTTGGTCGGTTGGGCAGTAAACTCAGTGTCTTGGACTTCGCCATCCTCGGCAGCTCGATATCGATGCGCAACTACATGCGCCTCGGCGGGTCAGTCTCGGCTGAAAGCTTCATCAAACTGGGGGCTTCGATATCCGCAGTCTCCTTCACCAACATAGGCTCAGCCCTTTCGGTTCGTGCCTTCACACGACTTGGCGGTGTCCTTTCGGTCCAAGATCGCATTGAGCTCGGCAGCAGTATGTCCCTTCGTAGCTTCGCGAGGCTCGGGAGCTCTATGAGCCTCACAAGCTCTACAGTGATAGGCTCTGCTCTCTCAACCCTCGCAGCTTCGGAGCTCGGCTCTACCTTGAGTGCACTCGGCCAGGTCGAGTTCGGGTCTTCTCTCTCGCTGAGAAGCTTCTCCAGATTAGGAGCCAAGATGTCGACCTTTGATTCGACTGCTTTGGGCAGCTCCCTATCCTTACGGTCGTTCGGTCGGCTCGGAAGCAGCCTCTCGGTTACCTCCTCAGCCCAGCTAGGCTCAGCCTTATCAATCCTAGCATCAGCCCGCATCGGAGAGTCTACGAGCATCCTCGGTCAAGCTGCATTCGGCTCCTCTCTATCTTTGAGAAGCTTCTCGCGTCTTGGAAGCAGCACGTCGTTGCTCGACTTCGCCACGCTAGGCAGTAGCTTCTCACTAAGATCCTTTGGTCGCCTTGCGAGTGGCTTCTCGGCAGTTGGAGGGGCTCATGTTGGGTCTAGTATCTCCGTCATTTGTGCTGCCCACTTCGGTAGCTCTATGTCACTACGGTCATACTCTCGTTTGGGGAGTAAGCTCAGTCTACTCTCTGAGGCAGCTATCGCGAGTTCGATGTCTTTGCGAAGCTTCGCACGACTGGGCAGCAAGCTGTCCGCTCTTAGCGAGGTAACCCTGAGTTCATCGTTGTCCCTGAGATCTGCTGCACGGCTCGGAAGCTCGGTCTCGGTCCTGGGGCTTGTCCGTATTGGATCGGTCTACAAGCTCTCCGTCATTGGAAGCTCGGCTCTTGCATCTGGCTTGTCATTGCGCTCCTTTGCTCGCGTCGGCAGCTCCGTGTCGGTCCTCGGCGCAGTCAGAGTGCAGAGCGCTCTCACTGTACAAACACTTACGCGCCTGAGCGACTCTCTATCGGTCCTTGGGAGCTGCAGTGTTTGGATCATCCCTATCACTGCGATCCTTCGCGCGGCTCGGCAGTAAGTGCTCAGCTTTGGACTACGCCAACCTTGCCAGCTCGTTGTCTTTAAGAGCAGCATGCAGACTTGGTAGCTCCGTGTCGGTTCTTGGCCTCGCCAGAGTCGGCTCGGTCTACAAACTATCTACGATCGCCTTCGCTACGCTGGCTAGCTCCATCTCTTGCCGCAGCTTTGCTCGGCTTGGATCGAGCATAAGCGCTCTAGCAAGTGTCCGTATCTCGAGCGCCCTTTCTACGGTGGACTACGCTACTTTCGGAAGCACTCTGAGCTGCAGATCATTTGCACGAGTCGGCGGTAGGCTATCTGTGCTCGAGGAGGTGTCCTTCGGGAGCAGCCTCTCTCTGCGCCAGTTCGCTCGTCTTGGCAGCGGTGTGAGTGCTCTGGGTAGCGCAAAGCTATCTTCAGCTCTGTCCGCGGTTGGTCTCTCCTCGTGCGGAAGCGCCCTCTCTCTGCGGTCCTTCGCTCGATTGGGCAGCTCCATGTCTGCTATGAGTGGTGGCAGGTTTGGTGGCTCGGTGTCCATCGTTAGCTGGATACATCTCGGCTCCAGCCTCTCGCTCGGCTCCTTCGCAAGGGTTGCCGCTTCCCTCTCGGCATTTGGCAGTTCCGCTCTCGGAAGCAGCCTGTCTCTAAGGAGCTTCCTTCGGCTCGGCAGCAGCCTTTCCCTCGTCGGAGCTATCACTGGCTCGTCCTCGCTGAGTGCCATTAGTAATGCTCGGCTAGGGTGTGGAGTATCAGCTCTTGATTCAGCCAATCTGGGATCGAGCCTCTCACTGCGTAGTCTTGCTAGGCTCGGCAGCAGCGTTTCCCTGATCGGCGTAGCGCGAGCTGCGAGCGCCATCTCGGTGGTGGACAGTGGCACTTTCGGAAGCTCCCTGTCTCTGAGGTCCTTCGCCCGGTTGTCCAGCAGCGTATCGGTAGCCTCCACGGTGACTGCCGGAAGTGTCTTCTCCACACTGAGCTCAGCTAAGGTCGGCGGGCATGTGTCGGTCATGGAGCAGGCCACTCTTGCCTCGTCGCTTTCCCTGAGATCGTTCGCTCGTCTGGGAAGCAAGCTGTCGGTTATCGATAAGATCAGTCTCGGCAGTTCCCTTTCTCCTCAGAGGGCATGCCAGACTAGGCAGCAGCTTGTCCGTCCTGGGCTATGTCCGCTGCGGATCTACGGCGGCCCTCTCTATCACTGATTCGGTCGACCTTGCTTCGAGCTTATCTCTCCGATCCTTCGCCCGCCTAGGGAGCGGCCTGTCGATGACAGGCGCACTTCACGCATCTTCTGTGCTGTCGGCCCTCGGTGTTGCGAGGTTCAGCGCTGCGCTGTCTACCGCTGACTCAGTCAGTTTCGGCTCATCACTCTCACTGAGGTCGTTTGCTAGACTTTCGAGCAAGGTTAGCGTACTCGACTACGCTCAGTGTGGCAGCTCACTGTCACTGCGGGCTACGGGTCGTCTCGGCAGCGACTTATCCGTTCTGGGCCTAGCCCGTATGGGCTCGGTCTACAAAGTATCTGTCATCGCCGAAGGTCACTTAGGCAGCTCTCTGTCACTGAGGTCCTTCGCGCGCCTCGGCAGCAGCCTCTCTGTGCATCTTGCGGCCGAGTGTGGCTCTAGTCTGTCGGCATTGGGATATGCCCGTGTCGGCGACACCGTCAGCACACTAGGGGCCGCCCACATCGGGTCGAGTTTATCTTTGCGGAGCTTCGGCAGACTGGGCGGAAAGCTATCAGTGTTCGACTTTTCCAGCTTCGGCAGTTCTCTATCGCTGCGGGCGGTGGGTAGATTGGGAAGTTCCATTTCAGTCTCGTCAACTGCTACCGGTGGCTCATCGTTATCTGCGCTGAGCTTTGCTCGGCTGGGCGGTGCATGTTCAGCTGTCGGATCAGCTGCCTTTGGCTCGAGTCTCTCCCTGCGCAGCTTCGCTCGACTCGGTTCCAAGCTCTCTGTGATCGACTCAGCTGACCTCGGCAGCTCTTTGTCTCTGCGAGGTTTCTCGAGGCTTGGAAGTTCGCTTAGTGTCCAAGGCGTGACGCACTTTGGTGGAGTTCAGAGCGCCACAGCGTATACCTACGTCAACAAGGTGTCCGTGCTGGACTTGGTAAACTTCGCGTCAACACTATCGTTGAGAAGCTTCGGACGCCTTGGTAGCAGGCTTTCTGTCTACGATTTCTCGTCATTCGGCAGCTCGCTATCCTTGCGCTCCTTCGCGAGAGTTGGAAGTAGCTTGTCGGTGACCAGCTCACTGAACTGTGGGTCGGTGCAGAGCACCACGGACTACGCCTACGTCAATAAGGTGTCTGTTCTGGACTTGGTGAACTTCGGCTCCTCTATATCTCTGCGGTCATTCGCCAGACTAGGAAGCGTCACGTCAATAACGAACTTCGCCAGCTTTGGAAGCACACTGTCGCTACGGTCCTTCGCTCGCTTGGGCAGCAGCATATCCGTTCTGGGACAACTAAGTGCTGGATCCACATTGACTGTAACTGACGCCACGTATGTCAACCAGCTCTCATCTGCCGACCTCGTCCAGCTCGGAAGCAGCCTTTCGACACTGTCTTACGCAAGGGTTAGCGGCAGCCTGTCCGTTCTAGACACAGCAAACTGCGGAAGCTCCATCTCATTGAGGAGCTTCGCACGCTTGGGTAGCGTCCTATCGCTACGGGATACGGCACACCTGGGATCAGCCCTGAGCGTGCTCACCAATACGTACGCGAACCAGCTATCTGTTATACAAGTGGCAACCTTCGGATCGTCCTTGTCCTTGCGGTCATTCGCGAGACTAGGCAGCAAGCTCTCCGTCGTTGACTTCGCGACGTTCGGCAGTAGCTTGTCGGTTAGAAGCTTCGTTCGCTTGGGCAGCTTCCAGTTATATGCTGGTTCGACTCGAGTCATATCAGCAACGGACGCAGGCACAGGCACATTACACGGTAGGCTCTATCTTCTCATCCCCTCGTCGGCTCCGTTGGAATTCATCCGTACGTAGGTACCTGGACTGCCGATGTTGCATTGACAACGAGTGATCGTCGCTTGAAGCGAGACATCACACCGCTCTCTGTCGCCCTGGAGCCCACAGATGAGGAATCAGTTCCCGATAGTGAAGGGCCGGCCTCGCAACTTCTACGAGAGCTTCGACCGGTCGCTTTCAAGTTAGAGTCGGAGGTTCAAGCTGAAGCTGAAAGGCGACGATTCGGTTTCATTGCTCAGGTGAGGGAAAGAACTTTTTCCGCAGCCGTGGATCAGTGGCTACTGCCATTCGCGTATCTTCATTTCCTCAGGACTTGGAACGGTTGTTGCCCGAGGTTGTCCATCGCTCTGAAGGACAAGATACCCTTTCAGTCTTATACCAGGACTTGATTGCAATATTGACTGGCGCAGTACAGGAACAGCAGGTGAGTCTTTTTGCACTTGCTCGAGTCCGGGCATATGTCTCATACCCTTTATCCTCGCTAAAAGTATACTGGACTCCCCAACGACGGTTCTTCTTCTCAGTCACGAATACGAGAGCTCGAGGAGCGTCTGACTGATTTGCAAGCCAGATTCGAGGCCCACCTACTCGAGCATCTCCTGTACACTAACGGTACCGTAAACGTCACATCGCAATCAGCAGAACGCGGCGAGACTCGTCTATGGAATGGATAACTCCTCCATAGCGTTTATGCGCAGGCGATTGTTTACAATCGTCTTGTCATATTTATGTAACATTTTATTTAAGCGCGTTCTGCAACTCCTCTTTCAAGTGTGCCCGTGTTACCTCCCTGCGTGATGTGATGACTTCTCGATAATGGAAAGTTCATCGCCGTTGCGACTGGTGATATGGTGTGTTCGTGGCGCTACTGTGCTGAGTGTGACGACAAGGTCTACCGGCAATTCATTCTACTACCACACGAATGCATGTCACAAAGATCCATTATTTTATATACCCGATCGTTATAATAAAAAGCCTTCCTGTTTTGTTGGCACTTGTTAATAACAACTTGTTATCGTAGTATGCGATTCAGCCGATGAACGAACGACGGGAGAAATGGCTGGCATCCGGCGGTTTGAACAGGTGGCTTCGGGCAACTGCTAACAGTCGAGGGCCGCTTCGAACATAGAGTTGTCTTATTCTCAAAGATACTCTGAGATTGATTTCGTTCCGAGGGTGCAACTTGGTCGTCCGTCAATCGCGACAGGTTCAGCTACGAATGTGAATCTACCGTCGAATGCTTCGGTCGGCGTGTCTCTTAGACGTTTAGGTTTGTGTATCGTCCTTGGCGCTGGTGAGTTTCAGTTTTGCTCATTGGCGACTTCTGAAGTATCAGTTATCGACGTATGATCACCCCAGAGCTCGTCCGCATCTCAGTATATACTGGCCTGTTGATGCATGCGCTGGGGGCACCTTTGTTCTCCCTGAACCGAGTTCTTGCTGCCACTCGACGAGTAATGAAAGCAGCCCCTTGATTTAGACTGCTCAGTTATCGGTTCATGTGTGATTTGAACTGAGATGTGACGGAACCGTCCATTAGAGAAGTTTCCCTGCTTCTCCGCGGAACTAAGTGAAACGCGACAAAGCAAACTCGAAAGAGCCTTGGTACGTCCACCTCGAGAACCTCAAACACCGAATGCTCCTGGCCGAGTTGGCGTATACAGCAAATATCTCCCTGGTACAATAAGTGGAAGCTTAACAGGCGGATGATTCTGTGTCACTGATCTCTTAAAGAAAAAGTTGTACAAAGATGACATTCTGGCAATTCTGATCATTAAAAGCAATGAAGTGACCAGACAACGGACTGAAAATTTAGTTGAGTCTAAATCGACTTGGAGTGGCGGATGCCTGGACGTTCTCCATACAGCAACCGTGCTGGACCTAAAGCTTGTACATACAGGCTGTTCCCTTAGGCTGGTCAACTGGTTGGCAGATTCCTTCCGGTCCTGGGCAGTCCTGGAAATGAGTAGGGGAATCATGAACCTCACTTTCGCCTGCGGAAGCTCAAGCCGGCTCACTTTATCATCACTGCGGCTGATGAAGCAAGCTGCGAAGGGTTGGCATTCCACCGACCCGACGGGCGGATTGGGGCAGCTTCTAGCTTCTGAGCACCCCTCCGTACAGACGACCGCGATGTAATGGCTTTTATCCTGAGAGTAGATGCCAACTGAGGGCACACCCGGATCGTCTGGCAGGCTGCACTTAGACCAGGCATTCCAACCAGGATATTCTGGACCACAGACCGACGACTCCCTGCTCACACTAGCACCCACGAGACCCGCAGGATAGGTGCAAGTGCAGTTGGATAAATCAGCCCCACATTCACCTATAGGTCTCTGGTAGACGCCGCCTTCTGAGATAGCATGACATCTGACATGCTGACGACACCAGAGAGCGGGTTCTTACGTCCAGGATTGCCTAATCTCTTGGTTCCCAGCAAGGCATCAGGCTGAGGGATTATTTTCCTGAACGAGGCGTGACAAATGTCGGTACCATGAATGCTTACCAATATATTCTGGGAGCGGCTGAGGCTCTCCGATCCGCAGCGAAGCTGCGTAAGCCCATGAAGCACAGGATCCTGACGAGGGGCTTGCATGACGTCTTGTTAACACGTTAGGATGAGGGCGATGCTGCAATATGCCTAGATAGCTCAGGGAGTCTTATCGATTCAATGATCGAGACGCTCTTGTCTCCTGCGCGCGGTACGTACGCGAACCAGTTACCTGTCGCGTTTACCGGCCCCAACGTGGACACTTTTCGGGTCGAACGTAAGCAAACTTCTGGCCGGCACTCCAAAAGAGCCGGATCGCCAGCCTTCGGCCCGCTACTTGGATTCCCCACGTTGTGGCGCTCTACAAATCGGCTGGTCAATCGTTACGCTAGCACTGGTGAGTCACCAGTGGTGACACTAGTCTGGTGTCGCACACATGGCCCGGATGCGCTGCGGCGCGCGCTACATTTATGGGCGCCTTTCCCTTATTGACCTCGCTATATGGGCAAAGTCCTTTCCCGCTTTGCTACGATCTCGTGTAAACTCAAAGGTTGGGAAGTCATGGGCGGAGAAGGCGGAAATGCTACTTGCGTAGCTGCCGAGCACGACGTGCTACCAGAAACCTTGTACAACGCAATGGCTGACCGGAGGCAGGTGCCGGCGGTATAACGGTGGATGAAGACCACCTCGGAGCAACCTCGGTAACTCCCTATTCTTGCGGTGATTCGCAAGATTGGGCAGCTCTGTGTTTCTTCTCGCTGATGCCTCAGCCAGCGCATCTTTGTCGGTGATTGCACATGGTGAGACAGGTATGATAAAAAACCTCTTTGTTTTGTAGCAAGTTGACACGGTATTTTGAGACTTGCTAGGTGAGCGATCGAGTGTGAGCAATACATGGTATGATTCAATGACGAACAAAACATAACTAGTGCAGATAGTGCGAATTTCGGAATGAGGTTGATGATTCGGTGAGACTTATCTCTTCAAGATAACGGTGGACAGCAACGCGGCGACTCTGATCTCCAGAATTTAAAGTATAAAAACCCCGAACTTAATGGTCGATGGACTTGACGGATAATTAAATCTCGAGTTGAGTCTGAATCGGCTCTACTAGACCTGAGGCTTAAACATACAGCCTTTACCCTTACTAAGGGTCCCTTAGGCGTTAGGCCGGATTGGCAAGTTCCGTCCGGTCCTTGGCACTCCTGAGGAGAAGTTATATGATCAGGCACTCCATTCTCGATAAGATAGCCCAAGCTGCCTCACATCATCCTTCGTGCAGTTGATTAGGCAGTTGTGGGGGAGTTGGGGAGGTTAGCGACTTATTTTGCCGAGTGGGCATTCTGCCGACCCGACTGGGGGGTTTGGGCAGCTCTTAAATGCCGAGCACCGCACCGTGCAGACCATCGCAAAGGCGTGGACGTCATCCTGAGAGAGGGAATGAATAGTCTGCCGAGATACGCTTGGATCAAAAAATTCAACCAGGAAATTCCAGACAAGATTCTTGTCACAAGAAGCCGCCGGCGCGTTGCTGGGCAAAGTCTGCTCACGAAATCATAGACGAGTTCAGCAGGAGGGGTGCAGCTGCAGTTCAATAAATCGGGGGGCCTCGCTTTACATCCACCAATGGGCCTTTGGTAGACGCCGCCTCCTGAGATAACAGGAAATTTATGCCTAGGTACTCGGAGAAGGGATTCATGCGTCCAAGTGATGCAGGTGAGCTCTCACCTCCCGATAGGGCATCAAGCTGGGGGCTCGTTTTCCTGAACTTGAGACCGATGACAACGACGTGCCTGCTACTCCCCTTACAAGTATCTCCTGGAAGATTGTTGGCTCTCCAAACCCACGGCGACGGTCTGCAGGCAAATGAAGGACAGGATTGCGACGATGATCTGTATGGTTTCTTGTTAGCAGGGTTTGATCGGCGATAGTATAGTTATCAAGAATTGAGAACAAGTTCAAGGGAGCGGATGGGGTCGCGAGAGAGTGCGGCGCGCGCCCGTGGGCACGAAACGGTTGCCCAGGGCGGCAAAGGGATGACTTGACCAGTGTTGAGTCATCCGTCCGAGCTCTCGTCGAAGAAATTTTTTCTTTTAGTTGATCGGGAGACATTACCTTCCGAGGGGGGACCCCCTCTTTCGAGGCGTTGGGCCTCTCAAAGGAGGTAATGTGACTATCGGTCGGAAACCCGTAAGTGTTGAGCCTATACTTAAGCTCTCGGGCCGGGTTTTCGACCTGTTAGTCCTCACCCCACACTCCCGATCGACTGAGTTATTAATCGAACGACTCCGGAAGCGACTCTTGAGGATTGTCCCAGCTTGCGCCCACAGCGTAGGTCCCACTGTGCGGCAGTGGGCCGCACGATGGGATATTCACAAAGCTTCTGGGCTCTCGCAAGGTCCCCATGTGTCGAGATGGGCTGAGAATGCCGGCGTGAGACAACGGGTGTGGCCTCGGGTACCCGATCCAGGAGATTGGCACTACGGATACATTTGAGCCGGATGTTCAGGCTTGGATTGCACGCACGTAGAGTATAAGCGCCGGTAGACAGCCGTTGCGTAGTCACGCGATATGATAGAAGTATCAGGCCTGAAGCGGAGTCGCGTACTAGGCAGTGCATATTTTCCACTGGCAGGAGACGCAAGGGAGGGCTTGCCAGAATGATTGCAAAACGAGATTCCACCTACTTTGTCTACAGAGTTCTCTTTTTGGACAGCGCTCGAGGATCAAAATGAGAGGTCCATGTGGAATCGTAAACTTCTCTGGTTACGCGGTTGAAGTTTACAACAAGATATGCGATCCTAAATTATCTGTTCGGTAGACTACCAACCGCCATACGTGGCCGAAAGATAAGGGGTGGTTGAGAGAAAAGCATCCAGCAGGTTCCCCCGCGCAGTTCACCGTCATCTATAGAGACATGTCCCGTAACTCAGCGCAGAAGCCACGGCGACACAATAGGCATGTCTCATCACTCGCTGCATGCCGCATATCGCCTCAATCGTAGGGTCGCGTAGAAGAATAAGTGGAGTGGGCGAGTCTGGTCCTCCCCACTGCTGGAGCTGCTCCAGATCATGAGTCGAGAGTTCCCAGCGATCGGTTGGGAGATTGACTGATGGACCTTCCTCTGTAGATCTTCGTCAACTTGCTCACGTACGCTGCACATAACAGCTATGGCTGACTTGAGTGGCGAGTGGCCCAAGTTGATGCCGAAGGTGGCGAGCACTGCAAAAACCATCAGGCAGGGGAATTAGGGCTGCCATCCTGATCGCTGCGGGACTGAAAGGGACTAAAGGCGAAGTGACTAGCACTACGTGATCGTCTCCAAACCGAGGATTGTCCTATCGCCCTGAACCATCGCTCCGAACGATTCCACAACTTATCAGGAAGCAATGATCGACGATGAGTATTGCCCAGAATGTTCCCTCGGAAGCGATATCGTACGAGCACTGCCATGAGCGACAGGAACTGGTGCAAGACAGAGTGAATGAATAGCCTAACAGTTATGCAAGATGGCAAGATCCATCGCACTGATGTACCAATGATGAATCAGTCAAACTGGATCAGAACAGTCCAACTCCACGCAATGAGCACACAGAAGTCTCCTCGTCAAATTGCCTCAACCCTGACCAGATGAATCGTCTACTCCATCAGTATCAGAAACCAACTTTCCTGCTGATTTGGGATACCAAAGTCATCATTTCCCGCTGCTGACTCCATTCGGCCCTGCAGCATTGGGGAAAGTGGTCATAACGCTGAATCGATGCCGCCCTCCACGTGAGGTTTCGGGAGAATTCTTGTTCATACCGTCTCGTCAATGGGCAAAACGCAACAAGATGTCTTGTATTCCGGAAAGCCGGAAGCAAAAGATATCCTGCGGTACAACACAAAGAAAGTCCTAGTAGGCTCGATGACGATACGATAGGAGCTTGACACTCTCGAGTTGACAAATCTCTCCAACGCTGGAGACTAATGATATTATCATGTGTTATTAACACTAACGATTCATATCACCATATTTGATTGTTGAACCCGAACGTATCGCCCTCGCGGGAGGCCTTCCCCTCTCGAGGACGTACCTCAATATGAGGTTGGATATAAACGGGCACGGAGTCGGGTTCAACTCGACGTACTTCATTGGGCGACCCCCCAAAGGTGGATCAGCATTACAACTTGTACAACTTGTGATCTACAAGTGCTTGTGCCAGCATGCTCTTCCCTTAGGCTGGTCGACCTCTTGGCAAACGCCATTAGGTCCCGGGCAATCCTGGAAGCAAGCAAACTTACCGGGTACTTCTTCTCGATGAGGATTCCCAAAAGACTCACTTCGTCGCGATCATATTCAATGAGGCATTCACCGAAAGGCTGGCAAAGCGGCTCTCCAACGGGTGGCTTGGGGCATGTGCTGGGATCCGAGCACTTCACCGTACACACGACCGCCAGGAGTTGAACAGCGTTCTGAGAATGAATAGTATTCTAGAGCACAGCTTACTGAGCTGAGCTTAGTCGCTTCCTGAGCGGTGTCAGGAACAAGCAGCCAAGTCGACGAATCTCAGACTGGAAGCCAATGATTCCATGCTTACTATAACACCATCGACATAGGCCGGGGGATTGCAATGACATTGGGTTAGTTTTGAGTTTACAACGACACATGTGTCAATGGGCCTCTCGTAGACTCCGCCCTCTAAGGCAAAATGACCAGCGTCTTAAACGCCCGGAAGAGGGTTACTACCTCCAGTATGATTCACGGCCCTCCCGACCACCGACAAGCGAGCGACATGCAAGTGCAGTTGGATAAATCAGCCCCACATTCACCTATAGGTCTCTGGTAGACGCCGCCTTCTGAGATAGCATGACATCTGACATGCTGACGACACCAGAGAGCGGGTTCTTACGTCCAGGATTGCCTAATCTCTTGGTTCCCAGCGAGGCATCAGGCTGAGGGATTATTTTCCTGAACGAGACGTGACAAATGTCGGTATCATGAATGCTTACCAATATATTCTGGGAGCGGCTGAGGCTCCCCAATCCGCAGCGAAGCTGCGTAAGCCCATAAAGCACAGGATCCCGACGAGGGTTTTCATAGTGTCTCGCTACCACTAACAGAACAGTTCCGCGACGGGATTGAGTTAACAGCACTGGTGCAACACAGCACGTAAAGATGAGGGCAAGTGAGGATAATCGATCTGCTGATCGATACGCGAGTTGTCTCCTGCGCGCGGTACGTACGCGAACTAGATATCTGTTGTACAAGTGGCAGTCCCTGTCCTTGCGCGTATAACTCTTCATCCTAGCTCATCGTCGGTTCCGTTAGAATTCTTTTGTACGTGGGCAAATGTACAAACCGGCTTTGCTACGCACTCCTGTAAACTCGAAACTATCAGGACTGAATGAACGGAGAAGGCAGAAATGCTACTTGGGTAGCTGCCGAGCACGACGTGCTACCAGTAACCTTGTACGATGACAGGGGTTTCACGGAGGTCCGTGCTGATGATACACGAAAGATCGAGACCCCCTCTGGTAAACGCCCTCCAGATCCAGCCACCACACAAGCAGTCCTCTGTACACGGAGACAGTGTGAGAGTCTCACACTGAGTCTCGCAGTGAGACAGCATCCCAGAACAACCCCTAGGAGGACGTGGGTCGTTTGAATCACGAGACACAGGAAAGCCAATCAACATAGTACTACTCACGTGGCAAGAAATCTAAAATGATACTGCTGCGACCTCTCCAAGTGATATTGATCAAGAAAAACTCATCTACAGCGCTAGCTTCCACGTGCGAGGACACCGCGCAAACACAACGCAGCGTACAAGTGCGTAGCCGTCTTGGTATAGTACCTCCCAGTACCGAGGTGCATTCCATTTGTACTGGTATATTCTTTGTCCATACGAACCGCATGGACAACGAGTGCTCGTCGTTCGAAGCGCGACATCACATCGCTCTCTGTTGCCTTGGACACCACAGAGGAGCCCACTATGAACAACACTCTAACACTTCTCATCACTAGAACTTCCAGTCTGGAAGTACTGTGTCAGCTTCACTGTCAGCTCTCACGAGAGCTTCAAACGGTCGCTTCAACTTAGAGTCGGAAGTTCAAGCTGAAGCTGAAAGACTACGATCCGGTTTCATCGCTTATGTGAGTGGGAGAGTTTTTCTCGCTGCCGTAGAGATCAGTGGTTATTGCCATTCGCATACCTTTATTCTCTCAGGACTTGGAACGGTTATTGCCCGAAGTTGTTCATCGCTCTGAAGAGCAAGATACCCTTTCAGTCTTATACCAGGACTTGATTGCAATTTTGACTCGTGCAGTACAGGAACAGCAGGTGAGTCTTGCTACAACTAGATCAGTCCGAGCGTCTATACCATTTTTCCTCGCTGAAAGTATACTGGACTCTTCAAGGACGGTTCCTCTTGTCAGTCACGAATACGAGAGCTCGAGGAGCGTCTGACTGATTTGCAAGCCAGATTCGAGGCCCACCTACTCGAGCATCTCCTGTACACTAACGGTACCGTAAACGTCACATCGCAATCAGCAGAACGCGGCGAGACTCGCCTATGGAATGGATAACTCCTCCATAACGTTTATGCGCAGGCGATTGTTTACAATCGTCTTGTCATATTTATGTAACATTTTATTTAAGCGCGTTCTGCAACTCCTCTTTCATGTTTGCCCGTGTTACCTCCATGCGTGATGTGATGACTCTTCGATAATGGAAAGTTCATCGCCGTTGCGACTGGTGATATGGTGTGTTCGTGACGCTACTGTGCTGAGTGTGACGACAAGGTCTACCGGCAATTCATTCTACTACCACACGAATGCATGTCACAAAAATCCACAATTTTATATACCCGATCGTTATAATAAGAAGCCTCTTTGTTTTGTTGGCAGTTGTTATGAGCGAACGACGGGAGAAAAGGCTATCACTGGCGGTACCGATACAATTACCGACTGTAGCTCATTTCAGTTCTGCATGAAGCGCAGATCGACTCAGTTCCACCTTGGAGATATCCTCGTATTTGTATCGCACCTTTTGTAGGATGTCAACTTGACCTAGTCAACTGGTCTCCCCGTGGCAGAGCTAGCATCTAGTATGCTTGTCTTTCTCCCGGTCACTTAGTGGCGCTCGATAGTTTGACCTCGAATGGGGGTATCAGTCTCAGCCGTAGCGTTACTCATCTCTCTGAAGTGGCCATCCCTACACCATTTCCCGTGCAAGTTTGTCAAGTGAACAGGTAAGAATGACAATGTCACAAGCAAGTTTGACAATGAACACGCAAGTTTGACACATGTCAAATTTGTTACCACCAAGAATGTCAACGTTAAGTCCAAGTCTTGAGTCTGTCTGAGCGTTTGAGAGTTTGAGTCTGGGCTTTCATCGGCGCGGTGTCAAACTCGGATTGGCACTTGTCAATCTTGCCCGTGTATTGTTAAGCTTGGTTGTGATACTCTCATTCCTGCATGTGATATTTTTGCCGTTATCAAGCTTGGACTCAGCATTGACATTCTTGGTGTTAACAAATTCGACATGTGTCAAACTTGGACTTGGCATTGACATTCTTGGTGTTAACATGTGTCAAACTTGCGTGCTCGTTGCCAAACTTGCTTGTGACATTGTCATTATTGCCCGTTTACTTGTCAAACTTGCACGGGAAATGGTGTAGTAGGCAAGGACGAAAGACTAGTTGGAAGAATGCCCCATGGTCGCTGCTGCATGCGACCTCTCTAACACACTCCCCCTGGAACTTCTTAGCGCCCTCCGCGAGTTTTCTGTAAGCGCAGTATCAAACTTAGGACTTGTAGAAGCAGCCCCTTCCTGACGATGGTGGGAGGATTTGCAGACTCCGTTCGGTCCTGTGCAATCCTGGGAATGAGTGAAAGAACTATACAAATCACTTTACATCTGAGCCCCGCATGGCTTGCTTTAACTTGATACCACGCTGGCATTTGGCCGATCCAACAGGTGGAAATTCGCTTGTTTGTCCACGGCACTGCGCAAAACGCGACAAAGTAAACTTGAAGGAGCCTTCGCACTCCCACCTCCAGAACATCACAACAAGTGGAGGCTCCAACGGACTCGATGATTCGGTGTGACTGAGTTCTACCGAGATAACGTTCTGAAAATTCTGATCTTCAAAGCAATAGTGTTACCACACGACGGACTGACCGTCAAGGCGATGGATCGACTTTGAGCGGCGGACGTCTGGAAGTTCTCCATACCGTAGCCGTGCTAGGCCTGGGGCTTATACATACAGGCTGTTCCCTTAGGCACGTCAAATGATTGGCAGATTCCGTCCGGTCCTGGGCAGTCCTGGGAATGAAAAAGCAATCATGGACTGTATGTCATTTTCCGTGACAAAGCTCGAACCGGCTCACCTTATCATTTTGGCAGTTGATGAGGCAAGATCCGAAAGGTTGGCATTCCACCGACCCCACCGGCGGCTTTTGGCAGCTGCTAGCTCCTGAGCACTCCTCTGTGCAGATGACCGAGATGATTCCATAACCCTTCTGAGAGCAGATGTCTACTGACTCAGTAGTACTGAGGGTACAGCTCGATCGTCTGTTAAACTACGCTTGGACTATGCGTCTCCACCGGGATATTTCAGAGCAGAGTCCTTGCTCACCTGAGCAACCATAGGAGAAGCAGGCGAGGTGCAGCTGCAGTCGGGGCATGTACCGAAAGGTCTCTCGTAGACGCCGCCTTCTGAGGTAGCATGACACCTGTGTATGCGGCATCTGGGAGAGGGTTCTTACGTCCGGATGCATTGACTGATCTCTCGATTCCCGGCAAGGCATCAGGCTGAGGGTATATCTTCCTGAACGAGACGTAACAAATGTCGACGACATGACTGCTCCTTGTGCTTACAAGTATATTCTGGGAGACTCTAGGGCTTCCCAATCCACAGCAAAGCTGCGTAAGCCCATGAAGCACAGGATACCGACGATGGTTTGCATGACTTCCTGTTAACACGCTAGGATGGTGGTAATGCTGCAGTCAGCTCAGATAACTCGAGAAGTCTTATCGATCTGCTGATTAGAGGTGGGCGAGAGTACGGGTACGGTTTGGTACGGAGTACGGTACGGGTACGATTACGGTTCCGTACCCGTACTACCCGCCACCGCCGTACACAGGTACGGCTGCACAACGTGCCACTGGGGACGCTAGCAGCGTCACGCAACGAAGCTAGCCACTAGCGTTATGCTGAGTACACTCAGCATCATATCCCACGAACCGATTTGTGATTACCGCCAGTCGCTAATGGAATACAGAGTCATTGTAGTGTCATTTCTCGCATGTCCTCCCCATCCGATGCTAGCCAAGCCACCAACAATCGTTTGTCGAAGGGTTGCAAGCGCTTCCCAGACTGGGACAGGCACGAAGGCAACAAGCTAAAGTGTCCTAGGTGTCACAAGCTCATCGCGGTCAACAAGGGGTCTTACAGCGGGGTGGCTAAGCATGAAGATTCGTGCAAGAAGCAGCATGCTGAAGCGAAGAAGACCGATAACAAGTTGCTGCAAGATTTCGTAAAGGCTGGTGTTTCTGCGGAAACCGAGGCTCTTCTTATCGAGTTCGTCATCAATAGTGGCAGCCCGCTCAACTTGGTCGACGACAAGCATTTCAGAAAGTTCGTCACTGCCCTCAATCGTAATTATAAGCCCCCATCACGCCGCGCTTTATCGAACCGCATCCTAAGCAGGATGGACAATCATTTCCAAGCTGTTAAAGGTAAACAGGGTCTCACTGAAGCCTCACTTTGGATCTCGTCTCTTTCAGCGTGGCTCCGTGAAGCTCGGAGCGTCAATCTCACGATGGATGTATGGAGCCGAAGCTCTAGATCAAGCTTTCTCAGCTTGATGGGGCATACAATCATTGAGAATCAATTGAAGGCGGTCGTCCTCGATTTTAGGAAGCTCTCTGGTCGTCATACAGCTGAGGCTATTTCGGCGGTCGTAAAGGACGTGGTGCTTCAGTGTGGTATTGTCGGCCGTGTTCGCGCTATCACCAGTGATGCTGCTGCTGTGAACGTCAAGGCGGTGAAGCTGCTTGCGTGCGACGACGAGTTCACCGACGGCCGAGAAATTTGTCATCTCTTGTGTGGCGCCCACAAACTCCATCTCAGCGTGGTCAACTCTCTCTCGGTTTGGGGCCGTTCCAGTTCTGATGCTCTTTCATCTGACTCCGATGGCAGTGACGGCGATGTTGAAGGGGGCAGAGCACCTGAGTCACAGCCCGAGTCCGGCGATAGTGATCTATCGGACTGGCTTAACGAGGCCACAGACACTGAGTCTGAGGATGTCGACGAGAAGTGCGACATGGCATGGTCGTCTGGAGTTGAGAGGCAGGTTCGTCGGAACAACCGGCCCATCCTGGCGACTTTAACCAAGCTGAGAGCTCATGGGCGCTTGGTGCGTCAAAGCAACATTGCTTGGTCAGAGTTGGAGGGTTGCATCAAGAAAGAAAAGGAGTCTATAGGGGATTCCACCAAGGTCAAGATTATACCACGGGATATTATAACCCGTTGGAACTCTACTATGTTCCTAATCCGATGGTTTCTGGACGATGCGAACAAGAAGGGGTTTATCAACTTTCAATCCATATGCCTCAAACGTCGTCCGAGTGACAGCTTGAGAAAGCACATGGTCCGGTACAAGTTGGACGTCGACGACTTCGCCAATGCCGAGAATGTGCACTGTGTTGTAACTGACATAGAGCTAGCAACAAGGCTCCTTTCCGGGAGCCGATATTGCTCTCTCTCTCTGCTGAGGCCGGTGGTACGAAGCTTGGTTACTCGATTGTCATCTAAAACCGAAGGTCATGGTCGGCTGGCTAAGATGTCGAAAGGCATGGTGGACAGTCTGAAGCAGTACTGGTCCACCGTACCCGTACTGGACCTACGGTTTCAGCCGTACTCCGTACCGTACTTTCCTAAAATTTAGTACGGTCGCCCACCTCTACTGCTGATCGATACGTGTGTTGTCTCCTGCGCGCGTACGTACGCGAAGCAGGTATCTGTTATACATGTGGCAACCTTTGGATCGTTCTTGTCCTTGTGGGTACAACTTCCCATCTGATCACATTGTCAGCTCCGTTCTTTTGTAACGTACCTGTACAACCCCACTTTGCAACGCACTCGTGTAAACTCGAAACTACAGGACCAAAATCCCAGCCTTTCGTCCGCGCCCTCGCGTCACACTGGGAAAAGGGCTCGTGCCGCGAATCGATCAGCCGAGGAAGGGACACTCCTACCAGGCGACCCCCTCCCTCCGCGGGAGGGACGGGCGGGTCAAGGACGTCGACAGGGCACCCGGCACTACTGTGCCGAACACCGACCCCTTGGTGACCAGAGAGGTACACCCCTTCTCACGCACACACACGGTTGTCTCCTGCAGCGGACTACCTTAGATTTTCCCTCCACACACGAAGTGTATCAATCACTGAATGGGCGGAGAAGGCAGAAATGCTACTTGGGTAGCTGCCGAGCATGACGTGCTACCAGTAACCTTGTACGATGCCATCGTAACGATGGCAAGGGCTCCAGTCACTGGAGCCTACGTGGAGCGGCTCCACTGGAGTCCAGTGGAGCCGCTCCACGTAGGTCCGTGCTGGTGGTATACGATAAATCAAGACCCCATCTGGTTAGCGCTCTCCGAAACCAGCCACCGAAAATGTAGCCCTCAATAACTCGAGGCAAAAGGCCTCCTCAATGTCAATAATTCAGTGCAACATGCCCAGATAACTCGAGGAGTCTTATCGATCGAACGATCGATACGCATGTTGTCTCCTGCGCGCGGTACGTATGCGAGCCGCTTACCTGTTGTACAAATTGCAACCTTTGGATCGTCCTTGTCCTTGCGGTCTTCTGCGAGACTAGGCTGCAAGCTATCCGTCGTTGACTTCGCGACGTTTGGTAGTAGCTTGTGAGGGAGAAGCGTCGTGCGCTTGGGCAGCTTCCCGTTACGCTGGTTCGACTCGAGTTATATCGGCAACGGACGCAGGCACAGGCACATTACACGGTAGGCTCTATCTTCTCATCCCCTCGTCGGCTCCGTTGGAATTCGTTTGTTCGTAGGTACCTCGACTGCCGATGTTGCATTGACAACGAGTGATCGTCGCTTGAAGCGGGGCGTCACACCGCTCTCTGTTGCCTCGAACCCCACAGATGAGGAATCGGTTCCCGATCGTGAAGGGCCGGCCTCGCAACTCTTACGAGAGCTTCGACCGGTCGCTTTCAAGTTAGAGTCGGAAGTTCAAGCTGAGGCTGAAAGGCGACGATTCGGTTTCATTGCTCAGGTGAGGGAAAGAACTTTTTCCGCAGCCGTGGATCAGTGGCTACTGCCATTCGCGTATCTTCATTTCCTCAGGACTTGGAACGGTTGTTGCCCGAGGTTGTCCATCGCTCTGAAGGACAAGATACCCTTTCAGTCTTATACCAGGACTTGATTGCAATTTTGACTGGTGCAGTACAGGAACAGCAGGTGAGTCTTTTTGCACTTGCTCGAGTCCGGGCATATGTCTCATACCCTTTATCCTCGCTAAAAGTATACTGGACTCCCCAACGACGGTTCTTCTTGTCAGTCACGAATACGAGAGCTCGAGGAGCGTCTGACTGATTTGCAAGCCAGATTCGAGGCCCACCTACTCGAGCATCTCCTGTACACTAACGGTACCGTAAACGTCACATCGCAATCAGCAGAACGCGGCGAGACTCGTCTATGGAATGGATAACTCCTCCATAGCGTTTATGCGCAGGCGATTGTTTACAATCGTCTGGTCATATTTATGTAACATTTTATTTAAGCGCGTTCTGCAACTCCTCTCTCCAGTGTGCCCTTGTTACCTCCCTGCGTGATGTGATGACTTTTTGATAATGAAAAGTGCATCGCCGTTGCGACTGGTGATATGGTGTGTTCGTGGCGCTACTGTGCTGAGTGTGACGACAAGGTCTACCGGCAATTCATTCTACTACCACACGAATGCATGTCACAAGGATCCACTATTTTATATACCCGATCGTTATGATGAAAATCCTCAGTTGTTATCGTAGTCTGCGGCATAGCCGATGAGCGAACGATGGGAGAATGGCTATCACTGGTGGTACCGATACAATGACCGACTGTAGCTCATTTCAGTTCTGCATGAGTCGCCGATCCGCTCTGTACTATAGTGGTGATCGTGAGAAAATGTTGTACACAATTGATTCTGTTGCTCGACGATTCCCTTCGCCTCCTTTGCTAGCCTAGCTTGCGTATTGAATCAATACTATTGATGTTATTGCTCTAGATAGTTATAACTCAAGAAGCACTGTAAACGACTCTTTTTGAGTAATCTGATCTAACAGTGATATCTTCGTATTTGTATCACACATTTTGTATTACATCGACTAGATCTTTTCAAGTGACCTCCCGCATCTGGGATGCTTGTCTTTCTCCCTTCCACTTGGTGGCGCTCGACAACTTGACCTCATATGGGGGTATCAGGTTCAGCCGTGGCGTTACTCAACCTCTCTAAGTGATCATCACTAGTTGCTACAAATCTGACGACGGAATGTCTTGTGGCGACCCGGACGACGTGCCTGCACGCGCTGCAAATAGTGGCGACAGGTGATGGCAGCTATAGTGGCCTCGATGGCGTAGAACTGAGAAGCATGTCGATTGAGCATCGTATGACCGCCTGCAGGCCTGTAGATTAGAGTCGCTCGGCTGGATTGTCCAACCCAGCCAACGCGGGAGATATCTCCGAAGCACTAGCAGTAAAAATACCATCAGCCTGAGGGTATTGATCGCAGCTAAGCGCGGGTGAGGTGTTCGCGATTACTCGCGAACCGGAAGATTTCCTTACCTCCCTGACCTAGCGGTCTGAACGATGTCGGAGCCTACACACAGAGAGTCTCGAGAAATCCACTACGGCCGGCGTCATGAATTTCTCCTGGCCATCATCGACAAGGTCGAGCTACTACAAAAAGAGGAAGTGGCGAATCTTCTTCACCGGCCGTCATACAACTAGACTTGTTGAACTAGCTATGGGCTGCCCTACGAGTCGGAGCGCTAAATCTATCATACTTGAACTCTGACACTTCTCGGATTAGTGAGCTCGATTAACGTGGCCATATCATGCCGCACATTTTCGGTGCTGGCCTGGACAACGGAGAGATTTGACCAAAGCTCTATCTAAAGTTACCTATGGATCGACTCGGAGTCGGGGATTACCCGCTTTATTCAACACAGGGGCAGTGCCAAACCTGGGCCTTCCGGAGGCAGCCCCTTCCTGAGGGCTGGTCGGCGACTTTTCGGTCCTGGGCGATCCTGGGAATGAGTGAAGGAACTATACAATCCACTTTCGATGGGGGCCCCGCACAGCTCACCTCACCTTGATAGCACTCGATGCGGCAGAAACCGAAAGGCTGGCATTCGGCGGTTCCAACAGGTGGCTTCGGACAAATACTACCATTCGAGCACCGCTCCGTGCACAGAGTTGTCTTGTTCTCAAAGATAGTCCGAGATTAGATCCAATCCGAGGGTGCAACTCGATCGTCCGTCAATCGCTACGGGTTCAGCTACAGACGTGACTGTGCCGTTCAATGCTTCAGTCGACGCGTCTCTCAGTCATTTAGGCTCCTCAGCCCTGGCAATTTTCAATGTTGCTCGTTGACGACCTCTGAAGTATCAATTATCGACGTATCGGTCACCCGAGGGCTCGTCCACTTCTCAGTATATACAGGCCTGTTCATGCATGCGTTTGGGGACACCTTTGCTTTTCTCGAACCGACTTCTCCCCGCCCTTCAACGAGTAGTAGAACCAGCTCTAAGTTTTAGACTACTCAGTTATCGGTTCATGCATGACGTAGTGGGATGCGACGGAACCGATCACTCGGGAAATTTGCTTGCTCCTCCGTGGCACTAGGCAAAACGCGACAAGTGGACTTGAAAGAGCCTTCGTACGTCCACCTCGAGAGCCTCAAGCGGTAAATGCTCCTGGCCGAGTTGGCGCATAGAGAAGATATAACATGTGGAAGCCCTTAGCGGGCGGATGACTTTGTGTTACTGATCTCCTAAAGGAAAAGTTGTACTAAGATGACATTCTGGCGATTCTGATCATTAAAAGCGTTACTGTGACCAGACAACAGAGTAAAAATTGGCGTGGCGTGACCTGGAGTGGCGGAGGCCTGGACGTTCTCCACACAGCTACCGTGCTGGACCGGCTTGTAGACCTAGGGCTTGTACATACAGGCTGTTCCAACACGCAGGTTGATTCGTACGCAGATTCCGTCCGGTCCTGGGCAGTCCTGAGAATGAGCAAGGAATTACGTTCTTCCCTCGCCGGGAGAGAACTCGAACCGGCTCACCTCATCATGACTGCAGTACAGGAAGCATTTTCCGAAAGGTTGGCATTTTACGAAATCTAAAGGTCGGGGCGGGTTGGGGCAGCTCATTTCATCTGAGCAGCCCATTGTACAGAGGACCCCGGTGACTTTTCCTGTATCCGTGTCCTGAGAGTAGACGCCAATTGACGGTACAGCTCGGTCGGCTGCCAAGCTACGCTGGGACAAGGCATTCCAACCGGAATATTTTATCATGATTCCCTGCTCACAAAATAAAGCTCAGGACTAGCAGGAGGGGTGCAAGTGCAGTCGGATAAATCAGCTCCACATTTACCGATAGGTCTCTGGTAGACGCCGCCTTCTGAGGTAGCATGACATTCACGTTAATGACATCTGAGACAGGGTTCTTACGTCCAGGATAGAGTGATCTCTCGATTCCCGGCACGGCATCAGACTGAGGGTCTATTTTCCTGAACGAGACGTAGCCGATGTCGGCGACATGACTGCTCCTTCTGCTTACCAGTATTTCCTCGGAGGCTCTGGCGCTTCCCAATCCACGGCCAAGCTGCGTAAGCCCATGAAGCCGAGGATCCCGACGACGGTTTGCATGACGTCTTGTTAACACGTAAGGATGAGGGGAATGCTGCAATATGCCTAGATAACTAAGGGAGTCTTATCGATCCAATGATCGACAGTGTCGATTCGACACGCTCTTGTCTCCTGCGCGCGGTACGTACGCGAACCAGGGACTTATTTCACATGTCCTCCTCTAACCCTAAGTAGCCACTTGAGGGCTGCTTCGAGAGTTAGTGGATTTCACGTAACCACCCTTGAGTTGCCACTTAGCAAAGGATCCCTTGACTTAGGGACCCTTGATGAAAGTGGTCACTTAAGTGGCCGCTAAGCCCTAAGTGCCGTTTCACGTTGAGTTTAGGGTTAGATTTCGGGCACTTAGCGCCAAACAGTCACTAAGTGGCGCTTCAAATGGGCTGCCCAAGGCACCCAAGCTGCTAGAACCGACGGAGCGCCTAGCTGGGAAATAGAAAAGATATTTCACAGTATCCCCCTTGAGTGGGTGGGAGGGCGGGTCAAGATCTGCCCACCAGGTGGTGCAGACCACCAGGACTTCCGGGGCGGAACTTGTCACGCCTCGGAAGAGCTTGCGCACGCGTGCCTATTCGGGCGAGACTCCCACGTCACGCCCCAGGGATCTGCTCCTGCGTACCTTTGCTGATTACCGAGGTGAGCCATTGTGGATCGCGGGAGGTCAAGGAGGATCGGGGAGGTCGCGCTGCGTGACCGTGGTGACGGATGCTGACACAGTCACTGCTCTCGCCTGTACCTCCCGTCCACTGCAGAGCGACCTTGTCTTCAGACCTCGTCTCTGTATTGTTGGTCTCGGCATCTCTTAGGATGCTTCTGTGATGCACTCATGGCACAAATGGCAACATTCGATTTTCATGCAAAGTGTTCGAGTTCATAGTAGCTCGAGAAGGGGAAGAAGCGCTGTAGTAGAACAATTCTAGAAGTACTACATCGACAACATGATACATCGATACATCACAACATTCGAAGCCTTGATCTACACCTTTTCCCGAGCAAATAAAAAGTTATTTCGTCCGGTTTAAACCATTTTGATAGCAATTTAGCGAGTGTCATGGGAATAAAAAAATTGTCAAACCAAATTTGTTTTGTCACCCAAATTAAATTTATGAGCAAACTCGATTTAACACGTGTCATTCTATTTAAATAGATTTTGATCCAATTTCGATATCTAAATCATTCTATCGTAGAGAAATGCGGAACGATTTCTTGTGGGGGAAACCTCTAGCTGTGGTTCGAAGTGATTAGGATCACCCTTGTGTGTGCGGCCCGGGCGAGCGCGAAAGTTTGAGCGGGCTGTGGCACCCGATGACTGGCTAGTGAGCTAGTCGTGGAGTAATATATGGAGGTGTTGGTGGATGTGCAAAGAAGTGTTATAGCTCTTTCCCATCCCTCCCATTCCCTTGACGTTGGGGGACCCGGAGTGGCTCGGGTTTTGGAGTTTGATGGTCTTGACGTAATCTCCTTACCCTAGCTACTCCCGAGTCTGCATTCGCGAATCCGGTCTCGAGGAGGTATCGGACACCTGGTGTCCCCTCTCGCGGGTTCTGGTTTCGCGTATGCCTCTCCCAACCTCAGCGTCTATGGGTTTCCGCTACTGCGACCTCCTTCGTGCACCTTGAGCACATACTCTGAGCTCATGAAACACGGGAGAGCTCTAAAGCTTTCGGTTCTTGTCGACGGGAACCGTACTTCAATGATTCGAATTGGAGGAGGGCAGCGGCTGCCACGTGCGAGATGCCGGAGCTACTCTGTGAATTACAGTGTATACCATATCGCATGTTGCCCTTAGCGAATGTTGTGCCTTAGAAGGCCAACGTCATTGGCCTTGATCATTTTGAGGCAGAAGCTACGGTATGAAATTTCACGATGAGGCACGGAATGAACAACGAGGATACGCGGGTTGTGAATCAGATGGACGAACAATTAAAGGGACGAACAGGTTAGCGCACGCCCAGACAATAGATAAAGTCCTGAGGACGAACATCTCGAATGGACGAACACTGAGACGGACGAACAGCTGACTGAGAAAGTGTAGCCGACACAAGGTGCAGACGCAGTTTACTGCCAGTTGAGTTCGAGATGTTTTGGTCTAGCGGATACACGTATAACTTGTCATCGAGATCGCCCAGGTTCGATCCTTACGAATTGCCATTTAACTTCTGGAGCTATGAGTGTTCGTGCCATCGATTAGGCACCGATACGCGCAGCTTCGCGCGCCCCCTTCAATTTGACAACTCCTGTAGAATATTTCAAATTGCATGGAACGTGAGATTTAACTTGCGTGACACGAGTCTTTTAAATTTGCTAAAGTATTTGGAGGGCATGAAAACTATTTTAAAATGAAATTCGTTTTTCCATGCCTTTTTAAATCAAATGAAAAAACATTTTATTTGATCGGGAAAAGGTGTAGAACTGACATATTCACCTGGCACAAACCACCTCAATTCAAAACTAAGTGAAGCGGGCGAGTCTAGCCGACCCCACTGAAGCTGCTCCAGATCATGAGTCGAGAGTTCCCAGCGATTGATTGGGAGATTGGCCGATGGGCCTTCCTCTGTAGATCTTCGTCAACTGGCTCACACACGCTGCACATAACAACTATGTGTGTGTGAGTTTATAGTCCAACGCCGGTTCCGGCTTAGTTAGGCTTAGTTTAACAACTATGGCTGACTTTACCCAGGTTGATGCCGAAGGTGGCGAGCACTGTGAATACTATCAGCCAGGGGAATCAGGGCTGCCAACCTGATCGCTGCGGGACTGAGAGGGACCAAAGGGGCAGTGAGTAGAATTACGTGATCTTCTTCAAGCCGATGATTGTCCGATCGCCCTGAACCATCGCTCCAATGATTCCAGAGCCCATCAGGAAGCAGCGATCGATGGCAAGTATTGTCCAGAATGCTCACTACGGAGAGAGAGCGACCTCGGAACCGATGTCGTACGAATCTTTCATGAGCGACAAGAGCTGTTACAAGGGAGTGAATGACTAGCCTACCAGTTATGTAAGAGGGCAAGATCCATGGCACTGATGTACTCTACCAATGATGTATCCGCGCAGACCAGTCAAACTCTGCGCAATGAGCACGCGGATCGAGCCCTGTCCAATGGCCTTAACCCTGATCAGATGAAACGTTCGCTATGTACTGATATCCTATACTGGTAATCAGTCATGCGAGTATTCACAGTGACAAAGGTGCGTAGCATCATACCCTAGGTGAATGTCAGCTCAGAACGTTGGCGTTTCCGTGTTGTATGCTTCGAAATTGTTCACATCCTCTCGTCAATGGGTAGAACGCAACAAGATGTCTTCAATTTCAGAAAACCTTAGCGCCATGAGTGGAAGATATTCTCCGTTACAACACAAAGAAACTCCTAGTAGGCTCGATGACGATAGGAGTTTGACACTCTCGAGTTGACAAATCTCTTCAACGCTAGAAATTAATGATACCACACTAACGATTCATATCACCATATTTGATTGGTAAACCAGAACGTATCGCCCTCGCGTGAGGACTTCCTCTCTCGCGGACGCAGCTCAATACGAGGTTGGATATAAATGGCCACGGAGTCGGGTTCAACTCGACGTACTCCATTGGACGACCCCTCCCCCCCCGAAGGTGGTGCAGCATTACAAGTGCTTGTGCCAGCATGCTCTTCCCTTAGGCTGGTCGACGTCTTGGCAAACGCCGTTCGGTCCTGGGCAATCCTGGTGACAAGCGGAGGAACAGAGTACGTCGCTCTCAACAGGCAATCCCCCAACGACTCACTTCGTCGCGATCACATTGAATGAGGCATTCACCAAAAGGCTGGCAGAGCGGCTTTCTAACGGGTGGCTTGGGACAAGTGCTAGGATCCGAGCACTTCACCGTACACACGACCGCCTTGAGTTGAACAGCATTCTGAGACATTCGAGAGCGCAGCTCAATTTCTTCTCAAACAGTGTTGGGGACAAGCAGCTTAGTCGGTGAATCTCAGAGCGGACGCCAATGATCCCATGCTTACTATAACACCGTCGACATAGGCTGGGGGGTTGCAGTGACATTGAGTTAGTTTTGAGTTTACAACAACACATGTTTCAATGGGTCTCTCGTAGACTCCGCCCTCTGAGGCAAAACATGGCCCGTCTCCAAGACGTCCAGGAGAGAAGGCTTAACCTCCCGTTTGATTTACTGTCCTCCCGACTGCCGACAAGGGACCGGCCTGACGGTTTGTCACTCTGAACAGTAGACTTAGCGGAAGCCAACGAAGCAACCCAGCAGTTCACTCACTTCCTCAGAGATCCCTGGATCATCAACCCTATAACCATGGTGCGTAGCCACATGGAGCACAGCATTGAGACGATGACCCGCATTCCTCCTCGCTAGCACGATGTGTAGATGAGTTGCCCACCGGAGATGCCGTGGCTTGTGTCAGCAGCATGGCATTAGCTGTGGGCAGAACCCGCACAAGGGACACCCATGAGAGTCTTCTATCCTTTCAAGGCCCTCAGAACTGGCAAGACCCTGTAACAGCGACTGTATAAAAAAATCACCTAGTTTACTAGTAAAATAGTACAAGTAAAACGATCTAGTTGTTAGATTAGGCTGTGATAACGTGGCCATTGGGTTCGAACGACAGGTAGACACCATATCGTAGTTGTGCGCGTAGAATGGGACACGTAACGCATACGAAGTTTACATCATGAACCAGCCGCGTGTTCGGTCCGCAACCATGAATGATACCAGTTTTATTCTCGCAAGGTATGCTTGTCAGTTTTGCTACGTATTATTCTCCCATCAGTGTCGATCTCGAGCATCGTCGGGCGCACGAGGGCAGATATAAGAGCTGGTCCTGGGGCGGGTCTAAAATTTACGCACTTCGTATTTTTACGCTCTATACAGTACTGAATTCGTATTCATACTACAAACACGTAGGAATACGTCGTACTGCATGGCAGCAAGTAAAATCGAGAGACTTTGTACAATCGTAGATTTAGCATTCCCATGGTGATGCATCTGCCTCGGTGTTGCCGCCAGTACTCTCAACCTATATCGCCTAAGACTCCCATTGCATTTCCCTGCTGGAACTCGAGCCCAATCACATCGAATGGTCTGCTTCGATAATCTTCTCAACACTGAAGATTCCTTAGTCCGATCAGGGCTCGTATGTATATCCTGAGCTTGAACTCACTAAGGCGAGCTTACTCAAGGCGAGAGTAGGACTTGTGAGTTGAATCAAGCCTGAGATGGCGCATCTGAGATTGAGTTGCTGTCTCTGATACACATGGTTGACTTCTGAGTCTGAGCAGCTGAGTCTGAGTAGATACTCAGCCAATTTTCGTGATCAGCTCCAGTCGTGAGCCGAGAGTCTGAGTATTTACTCGGACTCACCCTATGAGTCAGGATATGCATACGGGCCCAGCAGGGCGTGTAGAGAGTTCGGCGTGTGTGAGTTTATAGCCAATGCTGAGTTACACTTCGACCGATGTGCTTTGCGGCAGAGGGGCGTACCCGAACAGATCATGTGGACACTTGTGACGGGCGGACACGTGTGACAGGCTGCAGGGAGCTCGCACTTGCTGTACACTATACTCGCGCACACCTCGTGTCTCGTCATGACGCGTAGCTTGGCAACACCAACGAGCCTCGAGATCCTCCGGTGGTTCTGGATGCCTCTCCGGTCCACAGGTCCGAATTTTCTTGACCCTGCCCGTCCCTCCCTGGTCGGCTATTTGGCAATCAGCCTGCGTGGCGCTCCAGCCTGGGCTGTTCTCGCCCTCTGCCTGCGGAGCATGTTTGCGTGACAGTTCTAACTTCGGAACTCGACATACGGAGTCGGGAGGCCAGGTAAACTTTACTTAGTAAAGAGAGGCCGCGCGCTGGCTTGGCGCGAAAGCGGGCCGCTAGCCAATATAGCTAATCCGTCAACTTCATCTACTGCGTACGACGTCACGCTGTCTCCTTCGTAACGATTCTACCAGAAGGTTGCAGACCTAACCAAGTAGTTCAGCAAGGAAACATTAGGACGAGACAGGGTAAAAGTGGCTTCCAAAGCCCGGCTTCGGTTCACGCGTGTCGCAGGACCGCCTCTCTTCCGTTCAGAACGAAATACCACGGTACCTGAATGTTACAGCTCGACGATATCCGTATTGCGAGAAACTGCATCCATCCTGGCTAGTTTTCTAGCCAATGTCGCTAGGAGACAAATCATGTCCCCTTCCGTCCCGGCGTCGCCGTCGATAAAACCATCCGAGATCTACCTCAGCAAGACACCATGCAAACCATCGTCGGAATCCTGTGCTTCATGGTCTTGTGCAGCTTCGCTGTGGATTTGGAAGGCTCAGCGGCTCCCAAAAAATACTCGTAAGCGGTCGTGTCGCCGACATTTGTTACGTCTCGTTCAGGAAAATAATCCCTCAGCCTGATGCCTTGCCGGAAATCAAAAGATCAGTCAATTCTGGACGTAAGAAGCCTCTCACAGGTGTCGTTACCGAAGATGTCATGCTACCTCAGAAGGCGGCGTCTACGAGAGACCTATCGGTGAATGTAACGCGGTAGGGCTTGAACTAGAGGACTGCACTTGCGCCACTCCTGCTTTTCTTGCGGATGTTACCGTGCGCAGGGGATCGTGAGCTTCTGGTCTAAAATGTGCCGGTTGAAATGCCTGGTCTGAGCGTATCTCGGCAGGCGATGAAGGTGTACCCTCAGTAGACATCCACTCTCAGACTGCTTCCTATATCCTCGCGATCATCTGTACAGAGGAGTGCTCAGAAGCTACCGACTGCCCCAAGCCGCCCGTCGGAACGGTGGAATGCCAACCTTTCGGATATTGCCTTATCAACTGCAGTCAGGATGAAGTGAGCCGCTTTGAGCTTTCTCACGGAGAGTGAGGTTTTACTCATTCCCAGGACTGCCCAGGACCGGACGGAATCTGCCAAACAGTTGACGACCCTAAGGGAACAGCCTGTTTGTACAAGCCCCAGTACTAGCACGGTTGCTGTATGGAGAACGTCCAGGCGTGCGCCACCCAAAGTCGATTCAGAATTGACCCAATTTTCAGTATTCGTCCAGCCCATTGTCTGCTTTCTCCGTTGTCTAGTCACAGTATTACTTTTGAAGATCAGAATTGTCAGAATGTTATCTTTGTAGAACTTTATCTTGAAGAGATCAGTCACACAGAATCATCGAGCCCTTAGGGGCGGCAACTTGTTGTACCAGGAGGATATCTGCTCTACGCGCCAACTCGGCCAGGAGCATTTAGTGTGTGAGGTTCTCGAGGTGGACGTACGAAGGCTCTTTCAAGTTCACTTTGTCGCGTTTTTCCCAGTGCCGCGGAGAAGCAAACAAATATCTACACCTATTGGATCCGCCGAATGCTAGTCACATCACGTGCTATCGAGGTGAGATGAGTCATGCGGGCTCACATCGGAAGTTATTTGTATAGCTCTTTCACTCATTCCCAGGATTGCACAGGACGGAACTGAGTCTGCCAATCCGTTCACCACCTTCAGAAAGGGGCTGCTTCCACAAGTCCTAGGTTTGACATTGCTCCTGCAGACAACTTGCCAAGGGAGCTGAGAAGCTAACAGCTAGTAACTACTAGCTTCACGCTGGAGCAATACACAAAGGGAGCTAAGATATCATTGACCTGTACACGCCAGGGAGACACATCGAACACAATAATGTATCCGAGTGAAACAGCGGGGAGGCGGCTCACTAAAATGGGAGGTTGACCTGTGGCGGATCTCGATGGCTAGGCATATTAAGGTAATTCGTATATTTGAGACGTACAAAGCTCAAAATTTGTACTTGTACCACAAATAAGTAGGAATACGACTCGTATTATACGAAGCACTTGGTGGCAGCAAGTAAAATCGAGAGGAGACGTTTGTACCATCGTAGATTAACTGGTGATGCCGCACCACTTCCATGGTGATGCACACGCCTTGCCGTTGCCACCAGTAATCCCGACCTATATCGCTCCTTTCTCAGCCCAGGCCGAAAGTCTCTTTTGCATCTTCCTGCTTGAGCTCCGGCCCAATGTCATCGAGCGGGTTGCTGAAGTTTATTGTGAGAGATTGAGGATGCTCCATAGTAGTCCGCACATTGTCTACCTTCTGCACGCGCGCGCAGTGGTCGTGGCGTGCTGCCTTTATTTCACTCGTTTATGCGTATGTCCAAATAGAAAGTTGATTCCGTATAGGATAGTAGCCGATCTTACGAAATATGGTGAGAGTCAGAGTTTTTCTACCCTTTTGAGACCAACATGGCCTCGAGTTCTGCAGTCGGGAGCGCGAACATCGAACCCAACTCAACATTTATCCTCCTCAACACTGTAAGATTCCTTAGTCCGATCAGCGAGGGGTGTGTGCGAGTTTTTAGCCGATGCCGATGCTGAGTTAGACTTTGACCGATTTGTTGCGCGGCAGGGTGGCGTACTTGAACAGATCACGTGGACACATGTAACGGGCTTCAGCGTGCTCGCACCCCCACTATATATACACTATATAAGCCTATATGTTCGCATCTATAGCAGCCTCGATAGTGTAGGCGTGGGAAATATGCAGAAACATAGTTGAGGTTCGAGAATAACCAGAAGGCCTATAGACAGCCGTGACGTAGTCGTGCGCCCAATATCATAGAAGTGGCAGGCCTGAAACGGGGCTCCGTGCTGGGCAGTACATATTCGGATGGACCGCCTCATTTCTCCCTAAAAGCCGTGTGTCGCCTTAGACGTAGGGTGGCGTACTTGAACAACACAATTTGAGTTTTTCTGAGGGGTCCACTATCGGCGAAATTGATTTCCTTAATCATGAAATTGCGTGCCTTATTCGCTAAATTGATTTCCTTATCCGAGGCCTGCCGCTAAAATGACTTCTTTATCCGCCAATTGTATACCCCCGTCTCGACCCTACCGCCAATTCGCTGTCTCAAACCGCCAACGTGAAACCCTCGACCCCCATATAGGCGGCCTTATCCGCCAAATAGACTTCTGAATGGTATAGAAATGCACGACAGATTGAAACTGTCCTTAATAACGAGCAATACATGACTTAGTCATCACGTCTTCCTGCTCTAAGGATCCGACCGACTTCTTCTGCGTCTTCCTCCATCCCTCGCGGTCAACGTCCATTGTATTTAAGCGCGTTCTGCAGCTCCTCTCTCCAGTGTGCCCGTGTTACTTCCCTGCGTGATGTGATGACTTTTCGATAATGGAAAGTTCATCGCCGTTGCGACTGGTGATATGGTGTGTTCGTGACGTTACTGTGCTGAGTGTGACGACAAGGTCTACCGGCAATTCATTCTACTACCACACGAATGCATGTCACAAGGATCCACTATTTTATATACCCGATCGTTATGATGAAAATCCTCAGTTGTTATCGTAGTATGCGCTATAGCCGATGAGCGAACGATGGGAAAATGGCTATCACTGGTGCTACCGATACAATGACCGACTGTAGCTCATTTCAGTTCTGCATGGGTCGCCGATCCGCTCTGTTCTATCGTGGTGATCGTGAAAAATGTTGTACACAATTGATACTGTTGCTCGACGATTCCCTTCGCCTCCTTTGCTAGCGTAGCTTGCGTATTGATGTTATTACTCTACATAGTTATAACTCAAGAAGTACTGTAAACGACTCTTTTTGAGTAATCTGATCTAACAGTGATATCTTCGTATTTGTATCACACATTTTGTATGACATCGACTAGACCTTTTCAAGTGACCTCCCGCATCTGGGATGCTTGTCTTTCTCCCTTCCACTTGGTGGCGCTCGACAACTTGACCTCAAATGGGGGTATCAGGCTCAGCCGTGGCGTTACTCAACCTCTCTAAGTGATCATCACTAGCTGCTACAAATCTGACGACGGAATGTCTTGTGGCGACCTGGACGACGTGCCTGCACGCGCTGCAAATAGTGGCGACAGGTGATGGCAACTATAGTGGCCTCGATGGCGAAGAACTGACAAGCACGTCGATTGAGCATCGTATGACCGCCTGCAGACCTGTAGATTAGAGTCGCTCGGCTGGATTGTCCAACCCAGCCAACGCGGGAGATATCTCCGAAGCACTAGCAGTAAAAATACCATCAGGCTGAGGGTATTGATCGCAGCTAAGCGCGGGTGAGGTGTTCGCGATTACTCGTGAACCGGAAGATCCCCTTACCTCCCTGACGTAGCGGTCTTAACGATGTCGGAGCCTACACACAGAGAGTCTTGAGAAATCCACTACGGCCGGCGTCATGAATTTCTCCTGGCCATCATCGACAAGGTCGGGCTACTACAAAAAGAGGAAGTGGCGAATCTTCTTCACCGGCCGTCATACAACTAGGCTTGTTGAACTAGCTATGGGCTGCCCTACGAGTCGGAGCGCTAAATCTATCATACTTGAACTCTGACACTTCTCGGATTAGTGAGCTCGATTAACGTGGCCATATCAATGATATGATATCATACCGGACATTTTCGGTGCTGGCCTGGACAACGGAGAGATTTGACCAAAGCTCTATCTAAAGTTACCTATGGATCGACTCGGAGTCGGGGATTATCCGCTTTATGCAACACAGGGGCAGTGCCAAGCCTGGGCCGTCCGGAGGCAGCCCTTCCTGAGGGCTGGTTGGCGACTTTTCGGTCCTGGGCGATCCTGGGAATGCGTGAAGGAACTATACAATCCACTTTCGATGGGGGCCCCGCACAGCTCACCTCACCTTGATAGCACTCGATGCGGCAGAAACCGAAAGGCTGGCATTCGGCGGTTCCAACAGGTGGCTTCGGAGAAATACTACCATTCGAGCACCGCTCCGTGCACAGAGCTGTCTTGTTCTCAAAGATAGTCCGAGATTAGATCCAATCCGAGGGTGCAACTCGATCGTCCGTCAATCGCTACGGGTTCAGCTACAGATGTGACTGTGCCGTTCAATGCTTCAGTCGACGCGTCTCTCAGTCATTTAGGCTCTTCGGCCCTGGCAATTTTCAATGTTGCTCGTTGACGACCTCTGAAGTATGAATTATCGACGTATCGGTCACCCGAGGGCTCGTCCACTTCTCAGTATATACAGGCCTGTTCACGCATGCGTTGGGGACACCTTTGCTCCTCTCGAACCGACTTCTCCCTGTCCTTCAACGAGTAGTAGAACCAGCTCTAAGTTTTAGACTACTCAGTTATCGGTTCATGCATGACGTAGTGGGATGCGACGGAACCGATCACTTGGGAAATTTGCTTGCTCCTCCGTGGCACAAGGCAAAACGCGACAAGTGGACTTGAAAGAGCCTTCGTACGTCCACCTCGAGAGCCTCAAGCGGTAAATGCTCCTGGCCGAGATGGCGCATAGAGAAGATATAACATGTGGAAGCCCTTAGCGGGCGGATGACTTTGTGTTACTGATCTCTTAAAGGAAAAGTTGTACTAAGATGACATTCTGGCGATGCTGATCATTAAAAGCATTACTGTGACCAGACAACAGAGTAAAAATTGGCGTGGCGTGACCTGGAGTGGCGGAGGCCTGGACGTTTTCCATACAGCTACCGTGCTGGACCGGCTTGTAGACCTAGGGCTTGTACATACAGGCTGTTCCAACACGCAGGTTGATTCGTACGCAGATTCCGTCCGGTCCTGGGCAGTCCTGGGAATGAGCAAGGAATTACGTTCTTCCCTCGCCGCGAGAGAACTCGAACCGGCTCACCTCATCATGACTGCAGTAGAGGAAGCATTCTCCAAAAGGTCGGCATTTTACGAAATCTAAAGGTCGGGGCGGGTCGGGGCAGCTCATTTCATCTGAGCCGGTATGCCGGTTTGTACCGGTATATTCTTTGTCCATGCGAACCGCATGGACAACGAGTGCTCGTCGTCCGAAGCGCGACATCACACCGTTCTCTGTTGCCTTGGACACCACAGAGGAGCCCACCATGAACAACACTCTAACACTTCTCATCACTAGAACTTCCAGTCTGGAAGTACTGTGTCAGCTTCACTGTCAGCTCTCACTTGAGCTTCAAACGGCCGCTTTAAGTCAGAGTCGGAAGTTCAAGCTGAAGCTGAAAGACTACGATCCGGTTTCATCGCTTATGTGAGTGGGAGAGTTTTTCTCGCTGCCGTAGAGATCAGTGGTTACTGCCATTTGCATACATTTAGTTCCTCGGGACTTGGATCGGTTATTGCCCGAAGTTGTTCATCGCTCTGAAGGGCAAGATACCCTTCCAGTCCTATACCAGGACTTGATTGCAATATTGACTGGTGCAGTACAGGAACAGCAAGTGAGTCTTGCTACAACTAGATCAGTCCGAGCGTCTATACCATTTTTCCTCGCTGAAAGTATACTGGACTCTTCAAGGACGGTTCCCCTTGTTAGTCACGAATACGAGAGCTCGAGGAGCGTCTGACTGATTTGCAAGCCAGATTCGAGGCCCACCTACTCGAGCACCTCCTGACAGGAGGCTCCTGTACACTAACGGTACCGTAAACGTCACATCGCAATCAGCAGCACGCGGCGAGACTCGTCTATGGAATGGATAACTCCTCCATAGCGTTTATGCGCAGGTGATTGTTTACAATCGTCTTGTCATATTTATGTAACATTTCATTTAAGCGCGTTCTGCAACTCCTCTTTCAAGTGTGCCCGTGTTACCTCCCTGCGTGATGTGATGACTCTTCGATAATGGAAAGTTCATCGCCGTTGCGACTGGTGATATGGTGTGTTCGTGACGCTACTGTGCTGAGTGTGACGACAAGGTCTACCGGCAATTCATTCTACTACCACACGAATGCATGTCACAAAAATCCACAATTTTATATACCCGATCGTTATAATAAGAAGCCTCTTTGTTTTGTTGGCAGTTGTTATGAGCGAACGACGGGAGAAAAGGCTATCACTGGCGGTACCGATACAATTACCGACTGTAGGTCATTTCAGTTCTGCATGAAGCGCAGATCGACTCAGTTCCATCTTGGAGATATCCTCGTATTTGTATCGCACCTTTTGTAGGATGTCAACTTGACCTAGTCAACTGGTCTCCCCGTGGCAGAGCTAGCATCTAGTATGCTTGTCTTTCTCCCGGTCACTTAGTGGCGCTCGATAGTTTGACCTCGAATGGGGGTATCAGTCTCAGCCGTAGCGTTACTCATCTCTCTGAAGTGGCCATCCCTACACCATTTCCCGTGGAAGTTTGTCGAGTGAACAGGTAAGAATGACAATGTCACAAGCAAGTTTGACAATGAACACGCAAGTTTGACGCATGTCAAATTTGTTACCACCAAGAATGTCAACGTTAAGTCCAAGTCTTGAGTCTGTCTGAGCGTTTGAGAGTTTGAGTCTGGGCTTTCATCGGCGCGGTGTCAAACTCGGATTGGCACTTGTCAATCTTGCCCGTGTATTGTTAAGCTTGGTTGTGATACTGTCATTCCTGCATGTGATATTTTTGCCCTTACCAAGCTTGGACTCAGCATTGACATTCTTGGTGTTAACATGTGTCAAACTTGCGTGCTCGTTGCCAAACTTGCTTGTGACATTGTCATTATTGCCCGTTTACTTGTCAAACTTGCACGGGAAATGGCGTAGTAGGCAAGGACGAAAGACTAGTTGGAAGAATGCCTGCTGCATGCGACCTCTCTAACACACTCCCCCTGGAACTTCTTAGCGCCCTCCGCGAGTTGTCTGTAAGCGCAGTATCAAACTTAGGACTTGTAGAAGCAGCCCCTTCCTGACGATGGTGGGAGGATTTGCAGACTCCGTTCGGTCCTGTGCAATCCTGGGAATGAGTGAAAGAGCTATACAAATCACTTTACATCTGAGCCCCGCATGGCTTGCTTTAACTTGATACCACGCTGGCATTTGGCCGATCCAACAGGTAGAAATTTGCTTGTTTGTCCACGGCACTGCGCAAAACGCGACAAAGTAAACTTGAAGGAGCCTTCGCACTCCCACCTCCAGAACATCACAACAAGTGGAGGCTCCAACGGACTCGATGATTCGGTGTGACTGAGTTCTACCGAGATAACGTTCTGAAAATTCTGATCTTCAAAGCAATAGTGTGACCACACGACGGACTGACCGTCAAGGCGATGGATCGACCTTGAGCGGCGGACGTCTGGACGTTCTCCATACCGTAACCGTGCTAGGCCTGGGGCTTATACATACAGGCTGTTCCCTTAGGCACGTCAAATGATTGGCAGATTCCGTCCGGTCCTGGGCAGTCCTGGGAATGAGAAAGCAATCATGGACTGTATGTCATTTTCCGTGACAAAGCTCGAACCGGCTCACCTTATCATTTTTGCAGTTGATGCGGCAAGATTCGAAAGGTTGGCATTCCACCGACCCCACGGGCGGATTGGGACAGCTGCTAGCTCCTGAGCACTCCTCTGTGCAGACGACCGAGAGGATCTCATCACCCATCTGAGAGCAGATGTCTACTGACTCAGTAGTACTGAGGGTACAGCTCGATCGTCTGTTAAACTACGCTTGGACTATGCGTCTCCACCGGGATATTTCAGAGCAGAGTCCTTGCTCACCTGAGCAGCCATAGGGAAAGCAGGCGAGGTGCAGCTGCAGTCGGGGCATGTACCGAAAGGTCTCTCGTAGACGCCGCCTTCTGAGGTAGCATGACACCTGTGTATGCGGCATCTGGGAGAGGGTTCTTACGTCCGGATGCATTGACTGATCTCTCGATTCCCGGCAAGGCATCAGGCTGAGGGTATATCTTCCTGAACGAGACGTAACAAATGTCGACGACATGACTGCTCCTTGTGCTTACAAGTATATTCTGGGAGACTCTAGGGCTTCCCAATCCACAGCAAAGCTGCGTAAGCCCATGAAGCACAGGATACCGACGATGGTTTGCATGACTTCCTGTTAACACGCTAGGATGGTGGTAATGCTGCAGTCAGCTCAGATAACTCGAGAAGTCTTATCGATCTGCTGATCGATACGTGTGTTGTCTCCTGCGCGCGTACGTACGCGAAGCAGGTATCTGTTATACATGTGGCAACCTTTGGATCGTTCTTGTCCTTGCGGGTACAACTTCCCATCTGATCACATTGTCAGCTCCGTTCTTTTGTAACGTACCCGTACAACCCCACTTTGCAACGCACTCGTGTATACTCGAAACTACAGGACCAAAATCCCAGCCTTTCGTCCGCGCCCTCGCGTCACACTGGGAAAAGGGCTCGTGCCGCGAATCGATCAGCCGAGGAAGGGACACTCCTACCAGGCGACCCCCTCCCTCCGCGGGAGGGACGGGCGGGTCAAGGACGTCGACAAGGCACCCGGCACTACTGTGCCGAACACCGACCCCTTGGTGACCAGAGAGGTACACCCCTTCTCACGCACACACACGGTTGTCTCCTGCAGCGGACCGCCTTAGATTTTCCCTCCACACACGAAGTGTATCGATCACTGAATGGGCGGAGAAGGCAGAAATGCTACTTGGGTAGCTGCCGAGCATGACGTGCTACCAGTAACCTTGTACGATGCCATCGTAACGATGGCAAGGGCTCCAGTCACTGGAGCCCACGTGGAGCGGCTCCACTGGAGCCTACGTGGAGCGGCTCCACGTAGGTCCGTGCTGGTGGTATACGATAAATCAAGACCCCATCTGGTTAGCGCTCTCCGAAACCAGCCACCGAAAATGTAGCCCTCAATAACTCGAGTCAGAAGGCCTCCTTAATGTCAATAATTCAGTGCAACATGCCCAGATAACTCGAGGAGTCTTACCGATCGAACGATCGATACGCATGTTGTCTCCTGCGCGCGGTACGTACGCGAGCCGCTTACCTGTTGTACAAATTGCAACCTTTGGATCGTCCTTGTCCTTGCGGTCTTCCGCGAGACTAGGCTGCAAGCTATCCGTCGTTGACTTCGCGACGTTTGGTAGTAGCTTGTGAGGGAGAAGCGTCGTGCGCTTGGGCAGCTTCCCGTTACGCTGGTTCGACTCGAGTTATATCGGCAACGGACGCAGGCACAGGCACATTACACGGTAGGCTCTATCTTCCCATCCCCTCGTCGGCTCCGTTGGAATTCGTTTGTTCGTAGGTACCTCGACTGCCGATGTTGCATTGACAACGAGTGATCGTCGCTTGAAGCGGGACATCACACCGCTCTCTGTCGCCCTGGGGCCCACAGATGAGGAATCGGTTCCCGATCGGTAAGGGCCGGCCTCGCAACTCTTACGAGCGCTTCGACCGGTCGCTTTCAAGTCAGAGTCGGAAGTTGAAGCTGAGAGGCGACGTTTCGGTTTCATTGCTCAGGTGAGGGAAAGAACTTTTTCCGCAGCCGTGGATCAGTGGCTACTGCCATTCGCGTATCTTCATTTCCTCAGGACTTGGAACGGTTGTTGCCCGAGGTTGTCCATCGCTCTGAAGGACAAGATACCCTTTCAGTCTTATACCAGGACTTGATTGCAATTTTGACTGGTGCAGTACAGGAACAGCAGGTGAGTCTTTTTGCACTTGCTCGAGTCCGGGCATATGTCTCATACCCTTTATCCTCGCTAAAAGTATACTGGACTCCCCAACGACGGTTCTTCTTGTCAGTCACGAATACGAGAGCTCGAGGAGCGTCTGACTGATTTGCAAGCCAGATTCGAGGCCCACCTACTCGAGCATCTCCTGTACACTAACGGTACCGTAAACGTCACATCGCAATCAGCAGAACGCGGCGAGACTCGTCTATGGAATGGATAACTCCTCCATAGCGTTTATGCGCAGGCGATTGTTTACAATCGTCTTGTCATATTTATGTAACATTTTATTTAAGCGCGTTCTGCAACTCCTCTTTCAAGTGTGCCCGTGTTACCTCCCTGCGTGATGTGATGACTTCTCGATAATGGAAAGTTCATCGCCGTTGCGACTGGTGATATGGTGTGTTCGTGACGCTACTGTGCTGAGTGTGACGACAAGGTCTACCGGCAATTCATTCTACTACCACACGAATGCATGTCACAAAGATCCATTATTTTATATACCCGATCGTTATAATAAAAAGCCTTCCTGTTTTGTTGGCACTTGTTAATAACAACTTGTTATCGTAGTATGCGGTTTAGCCGATGAACGAACGACGGGAGAAATGGCTGGCATCCGGCGGTTTGAACAGGTGGCTTCGGGCAACTGCTAACAGTCGAGGGCCGCTTCGAACATAGAGTTGTCTTATTCTCGAAGATACTCTGAGATTGATTTCGTTCCGAGGGTGCAACTTGGTCGTCCGTCAATCGCGACAGGTTCAGCTACGAGTGTGAATCTACCGTCGAATGCTTCGGTCGGCGTGTCTCTTCGTTTACGTTTGTTTATCTTCCTTGGCCCTGGTGAGTTTCAGTTTTGCTCATTGGCGACTTCTGAAGTATCAGTTATCGACGTATGATCACCCCAGAGCTCGTCCGCATCTCAGTATATACTGGCCTGTTAATGCATGCGCTGGGGGCACCTTTGTTCTCCCTGAACCGAGTTCTTGCTGCCACTCGACGAGTAATGAAAGCAGCCCCTCGATTTAGACTGCTCAGTTATCGGTTCATGTGTGATTTGAACTGAGATGTGACGGAACCGTCCATTAGAGAAGTTTCCCTGCTTCTCCGCGGAACTAAGTGAAACGCGACAAAGCAAACTCGAAAGAGCCTTGGTACGTCCACCTCGAGAACCTCAAACACCGAATGCTCCTGGCCGAGTTGGCGTATACAGCAAATATCTCCCTGGTACAATAAGTGGAAGCTTAACAGGCGGATGATTCTGTGTCACTGATCTCTTAAAGAAAAAGTTGTACAAAGATGACATTCTGGCAATTCTGATCATTAAAAGCAATGAAGTGACCAGACAACGGACTGAAAATTTAGTTGAGTCTAAATCGACTTGGAGTGGCGGATGCCTGGACGTTCTCCATACAGCAACCGTGCTGGACCTAAAGCTTGTACATACAGGCTGTTCCCTTAGGCTGGTCAACTGGTTGGCAGATTCCTTCCGGTCCTGGGCAGTCCTGGGAATGAGTAGAGGAATTATGAACCTCACTTTCGCCTGCGGAAGCTCAAGCCGGCTCACTTTATCATCACTGCAGCTGATGAAGCAAGCTGCGAAGGGTTGGCATTCCACCGACCCGACGGGCGGATTGGGGCAGGTGCTAGTTTCTGAGCACAGCTCTGTACAGACGACCGCGATGTAATGGCTTTTATCCTGAGAGTAGATGCCAACTGAGGGTACAGCCGGATCGTCTGGCAGGCTGCACTTAGACCAGGCATTCCAACCAGGATATTCTGGACCACAGACCGACGACTCCCTGCTCACACTAGCAACCACGAGACCCGCAGGATAGGTGCAAGTGCAGTTGGATAGGTCAGCCCCACATTCACCTATAGGTCTCTGGTAGACGCCACCTTCTGAGATAGCATGACATCTGACATGCTGACGACACCAGAGAGCGGGTTCTTACGTCCAGGATTGCCTGATCTCTTGGTTCCCAGCGAGGCATCAGGCTGAGGGATTACTTTCCTGAACGAGACGTGACAAATGTCGGTATCATGAATGCTTACCAATATATCCTGGGAGCCTCTGGGGCTTCCCAATCCACATCGAAGCTTTGTAAGCCCATGAAGCACAGGATCCCGACGAGGGTTTGCATGACGTCTTGTTGACACGTCAGGATGATTGCAATGCTGCAATATGCCTAGATAGCTCAGGGAGTCTTATCGATTCAATGATCGAGACGCGTGTTGTCTCCTGCGCGCGGTACGTACGTGAACCGCTTACCTGTTATACAAGTTGCAACCTTCGGATCATCCTTGTCCTTGCGGTCTCCCGCGAGACTAGGCAGCAAGCTATTCGTCGTTGACTTCGCGATGTTCGGCAGTAGCTTGTCGGTTAGAAGCTTCGTCCGCTTGGGCAGCTTCCAGTTATATGCTGGTTCGACTCGAGTTATATCGGCAACGGACGCAGGCACAGGCACATTACACGGTAGGCTCTATCTTGGAATTCGTCTGTACGTAGGTACCTGGACTGCCGATGTTGCATTGACAACGAGTGATCGTCGCTTGAAGCGGAGCATCACACCGCTCTTTGTTGCCTCGAAGCCCACAGGTGAGGAGTGGGCTCCCGATCGTGAAGGGCCGGCCTCGCAACTTTTACGAGAGCTCCGACCGGTCGCTTTCAAGTCAGAGTCGGAAGTTGATGCTGAGAGGCGGCGTTTCGGCTTCATCGCTCAGGTGAAAGGAAGAACTCTTTTCTTGTCAGTCACGAATACGAGAGCTCGAGGAGCGTCTGACTGATTTGCAAGTCAGATTCGAGACCCACCTACTCGAGCATCTCCTGTACACTTACGGTACCGTGAACGTCACATCGCAATCAGCAGAACGCGGCGAGACTCGCCTATGGAATGGACAACTCTTCCATAGCGTTTATGTGAAGGCGATTGCTCACAATCGTCTTGTCATATTTAATATTCGGATAAACTTTGTTTCTCGGTGTAAAACGTGCACGAAGTCGACTCGCGATACACGTACGTGCATGCCTCGTGTCACGTGCTGACGCGTGGGCGGTCTACGTGACGAGGCCTCTAGATCTTTGCGTGGATCTCGCAATCTTGTGGAACTCTAGGTCCTGAGATCGGTGATTTCTTGGCCCTGCCCCTTCCTCCCTGGGATCAGCCTGTGTGGCCCTGCGTCCTCTGGGACGGTCAACCCCCTCTGTCTGCGGAGCTCGTTTGTTCGCTTCCCACTGTCTAGAGCGCGAGTTAGCGAGATCGTAGTCGGGGTTGTGGCATTGTATTCAAGCGCGTTCTGCAACCCCTCTCTCCAGTGTGCCCTTGTTACCTCCCTGCGTGATGTGATGACTTTTTGATAATGAAAAGTGCATCGCCGTTGCGACTGGTGATATGGTGTGTTCGTGGCGCTACTGTGCTGAGTGTGACGACAAGGTCTACCGGCAATTCATTCTACTACCACACGAATGCATGTCACAAGGATCCACTATTTTATATACCCGATCGTTATGATGAAAATCCTCAGTTGTTATCGTAGTATGCGGCATAGCCGATGAGCGAACGACGGGAAAATGGCTATCACTGGTGGTACCGATACAATGACCGACTGTAGCTCATTTCAGTTCTGCATGAGTCGCCGATCCGCTCTGTTCTATCGTGGTGATCGTGAGAAAATGTTGTACACAATTGATTCTGTTGCTCGACGATTCCCTTCGCCTCCTTTGCTAGCCTAGCTTGCGTATTGACTCACTTCGTCGCGATCACATTGAATGAGGCATTCACCGAAAGGCTGGCAGAGCGGCTTTCTAACGGGTGGCTTGGGACAAGTGCTAGGATCCGAGCACTTCACCGTACACACGACCGCCTTGAGTTGAACAGCATTCTGAGACATTCGAGAGCGCAGCTCAATTGCTTCTTAAACAGTGTTGGGGACCAGCAGCTTAGTCGGTGAATCTCAGAGCGGACGCCAATGATCCCATGCTTACTATAACATCGTCGACATAGGCTGGGGGGTTGCAGTGACATTGAGTTAGTTTTGAGTTTACAACAACACATTTTTCAATGGGTGTCTCGTTGACTCCGCCCTCTGAGGTAAAATGGTCCGTGTCGCAGACGTACGGGAGAGGGTTCTCACCTCCCGTTCGATTCACTGTCTTCCCGACTCCCGACAAGGGACCGGCCTGATGGTTTGTCACTCTGAACAGTAGACTTAGCGGAAGCCAACGAAGCAACCCAGCAGTTCACTCACTTCCTCAGAGGTCCCTGGGTCATCAACCCTATAACCATGGTGCATAGGCACATGGAGCACAAGATCAAGGCGATGACCCACATGCCTCCTCGCTAGCACGATGTGTAGATGAGTTGCGCACCGGGAATGCCGTGGCTTGTGTCAGCAGCATGGCATTAGCTGCGGGCAGAACCCGCACAAAGGGTCATTCATGAGTGTCTTTAACCCTTTCGAAGCTTTTAGAACTGAAAAGGCCCTGTAACAGCGACTGTATAAAAAATCACCTAGTTTACTAGTAAAATAGCACAAGTAAAACGATCTGGTTGTAACAACCACAACCATCTAACAGTTAGATTAGGCTGTGATAACCTGGCCATTGGGTTCGAACTACAGGTAGACACCATATCGTAGTTGTGCGCGTAGAATGGGACACGTCACGCATACGAAGTTTACATCATGAACCAGCCGCGTGTTCGTTCCGTAACCATGAATGATACCAGGTTTATTCTCGCAAGGTATGCTTGTCAGTTTTGCTACGTATTATTCTCCGGGAGAATTTCTCCCATCAGTGTCGATCTCGAGCATCGTCGGGCGCACGAGGGCAGATATAAGAGCTGGGCCTGGGGCGGGTCTAAAATTTACGCACTTCGTATTTTTACGCTCTATACAGTACTGAATTCGTATTCATACTACAAACACGTAGGAATACGTCGTACTGCATGGCAGCAAGTAAAATCGAGAGACTTTGTACAATCGTAGATTTAGCATTCCCATGGTGATGCATCTGCCTCGGTGTTGCCGCCAGTACTCTCAACCTATATCGCCTAAGACTCCCATTGCATTTCCCTGCTGGAACTCGAGCCCAATCACATCGAATGGTCTGCTTCGATAATCTTCTCAACACTGAAGATTCCTTAGTCCGATCAGGGCTCGTATGTATATCCTGAGCTTGAACTCACTAAGGCGAGCTTACTCAAGGCGAGAGTGGGACTTGTGAGTTGAATCAAGGCCTGAGATGGCGCATCTGAGCTTGAGTTGCTGTCTCTGATACACATGGTTGACTTCTGAGTCTGAGCAGCTGAGTCTGAGTAGATAATCAGCCAATTTTCGTGATCAGCTCCAGTCGTGAGTCGAGAGTCTGAGTATTTACTCGGACTCACCCTATGAGTCAGGATATGCATACGGGCCCAGCAGGGCATGTAGAGAGTTCGGCGTGTGTGAGTTTATAGCCAATGCTGAATTACACTTTGACCGATGTGCGTTGCGGCAGAGGGGCGTACCCGAACAGATCATGTGGACACTTGTGACGGGTGTGACAGGCTGCAGGGAGCTCGCACTTGCTGTACACTATACTCGCGCACACCTCGTGTCTCGTCATGACGCGTAGCTTGGCAACACCAACGAGCCTCGAGATCCTCCGGTGGTTCTGGATGCCTCTCCGGTCCACAGGTCCGAATTTTCTTGACCCTGCCCGTCCCTCCCTGGTCGGCTATTTGGCAATCAGCCTGCGTGGCGCTCCAGCCTGGGCTGTTCTCGCCCTCTGCCTGCGGAGCATGTTTGCATGACAGTTCTAACTTCGGAACTCGACATACGGAGTCGGGAGGCCAGGTAAACTTTACTTAGTAAAGAGAGGCCGCGCGCTGGCTTGGCGCGAAAGCGGGCCGCTAGCCAATATAGCTAATCTGTCAACTTCATCTACTGCGTACGACGTCACGCTGTCTCCTTCGTAACGATTCCACCAGGGGTTGCAGACCTAACCAAGTAGTTCAGCAAGGAAACATTAGGACGAGACAGGGTAAAAGTGGCTTCCAAAGCCCGGCATCGGTTCACGCGTGTCGCAGGACCGCCTCTCTTCCGTTCAGAACGAAATACCACGGTACCTGAATGTTACAGCTCGACGATATCCGTATTGCGAGAAACTGCATCCATCCTGGCTAGTTTTCTAGCCAATGTCGCTAGGAGACAAATCATGTCCCCTTCCGTCCCGGCGTCGCCGTCGATAAAACCATCCGAGATCTACCTCAGCAAGACACCATGCAAACCATCGTCGGAATCCTGTGCTTCATGGTCTTGTGCAGCTTCGCTGTGGATTTGGAAGGCTCAGCGGCTCCCAAAAAATACTCGTAAGTGGTCGTGTCGCCGACATTTGTTACGTCTCGTTCAGGAAAATAATCCCTCAGCCTGATGCCTTGCCGGAAATCAAAAGATCAGTCAATTCTGGACGTAAGAAGCCTCTCACAGGTGTCGTTACCAAAGATGTCATGCTACCTCAGAAGGCGGCGTCTACGAGAGACCTATCGGTGAATGTAACGCGGTAGGGCTTGAACTAGAGGACTGCACTTGCGCCACTCCTGCTTTTCTTGCGGATGTTACCGTGCGCAGGGGATCGTGAGCTTCTGGTCTAAAATGTGCCGGTTGAAATGCCTGGTCTGAGCGTATCTCGGCAGGCGATGAAGGTGTACCCTCAGTAGGCATCCACTCTCAGACTGCTTCCTATATCCTCGCGATCATCTGTACAGAGGAGTGCTCAGAAGCTACCGACTGCCCCAAGCCGCCCGTCGGAACGGTGGAATGCCAACCTTTCGGATATTGCCTTATCAACTGCAGTCAGGATGAAGTGAGCCGCTTTGAGCTTTCTCACGGACAGTCAGGTTTTACTCATTCCCAGGACTGCCCAGGACCGGACGGAATCTGCCAAACAGTTGACGACCCTAAGGGAACAGCCTGTTTGTACAAGCCCCAGTACTAGCACGATTGCTGTATGGAGAACGTCCAGGCGTGCGCCACCCAAAGTCGATTCAGAATTGACCCAATTTTCAGTATTCGTCCAGCCCATTGTCTGCTTTCTCCGTTGTCTAGTCACAGTATTACTTTTGAAGATCAGAATTGTCAGAATGTTATCTTTGTAGAACTTTATCTTAAAGAGATCAGTCACACAGGATCATCGAGCCCTTAGGAGCGGCAACTTGTTGTACCAGGAGGATATCTGCTCTATGCGCCAACTCGGCCAGGAACATTTAGTGTGTGTGGTTCTCGAGGTGGACGTACGAAGGCTCTTTCAAGTTCACTTTGTCGCGTTGTTCCCAGTGCCGCGAAGAAGCAAACAAATATCTCCACCTATTGGATCCGCCGAATGCCAGTCATATCACGTGCTATCGAGGTGGGATGAGTCATGCGGGTTCACATCGGAAGTTATTTGTATAGCTCTTTCACTCATTCCCAGGATTGCACAGGACGGAACTGAGTCTGCCAATCCGTTCACCACCTTCAGAAAGGGGCTGCTTCCACAAGTCCTAGGTTTGACATTGCTCCTGCAGACAACTTGCCAAGGGAGCTGAGAAGCTAACAGCTAGTAACTACTAGCTTCACGCTGGAGCAATACACAAAGGGAGCTAAGATATCATTGACCTGTACACGCCAGGGAGACACATCGAACACAATAATGTATCCGAGTGAAACAGCGGGGAGGCGGCTCACTAAAATGGGAGGTTGACCTGTGGCGGATCTCGATGGCTAGGCATATTAAGGTAATTCGTATATTTGAGACGTACAAAGCTCAAAATTTGTACTTGTACCACAAATAAGTAGGAATACGACTCGTATTATACGAAGCACTTGGTGGCAGCAAGTAAAATCGAGAGGAGACGTTTGTACCATCGTAGATTAACTGGTGATGCCGCACCACTTCCATGGTGATGCACACGCCTTGCCGTTGCCACCAGTAATCCCGACCTATATCGCTCCTTTCTCAGCCCAGGCCAAAAGTCTCTTTTGTATCTTCCTGCTTGAGCTCCGGCCCAATGTCATCGAGCGGGTTGCTGAAGTTTATTGTGAGAGATTGAGGATGCTCCATAGTAGTCCGCACATTGTCTACCTTCTGCACGCGCGCGCAGTGATCGTGGCGTGCTGCCTTTATTTCACTCGTTTATGCGTATGTCCAAATAGAAAGTTGATTCCGTATAGGATAGTAGCCGATCTTACGAAATATGGTGAGAGTCAGAGTTTTTCTACCCGTTTGAGACCAACATGGCCTCGAGTTCTGCAGTCGGGAGCGCGAACATCGAACCCAACTTAACATTTATCCTCCTCAACACTGTAAGATTCCTTAGTCCGATCAGCGAGGGGTGTGTGCGAGTTTTTAGCCGATGCCGATGCTGAGTTAGACTTTGACCGATTTGTTGCGCGGCAGGGTGGCGTACTTGAACAGATCACGTGGACACATGTAACGGGCTTCAGCGTGCTCGCACCCCCACTATATATACACTATATAAGCCTATATGTTCGCATCTATAGCAGCCTCGATAGTGTAGGCGTGGGAAATATGCAGAAACATAGTTGAGGTTCGAGAACAACCAGAAGGCCTATAGACAGCCGTGACGCAGTCGTGCGCCCAATTTCATAGAAGTGGCAGGCCTGAAACGGGGCTCCGTGCTGGGCAGTACATATTCGGATGGACCGCCTCATTTCTCCCTAAATGCCGTGTGTCGCCTTAGATGTAGGGTGGCCTACTTGAACAACTCAATTTGAGTTTTTCTGAGGGGTCCACTTGAGTTACTCAAGTGGACGAGTCGGGCCAGTTCCGCAGAAGCTGCTCCAGTATGTGCATCGCGTGAACAGCGGCTCGTAGAGACGCGTTAGGTGATCAAACGACCCCCCTCTGGCGGGTTTTGAGTCAAGAGTTCCCAACGATTGGTTCGGAGCGTGCCTGTCCTGTACATATCGCGGCTCCGTTGACGAGACCCCCTTTCACCTGGTCACTTGTTGACTATAACCTAGTATGGTCGCGAACTCACGCTCGATTGCGCAGCGTCAACCCATAACAGGACTACAAGTCTGGCAGGGTTACACCGCCCAACTGTGGCGCAGGCCACTCATAGAACTGTGGGAGATGTGATGGTAACTCGGATTCAATTTGCAGGAGCCTTGCTATTCTCGGATCAGCGGCCTCGAGATCCGTACTCCCAGGGAGCGTCAATGGTGACTGCAAATCGGCCGACGGGAATCCTTCTGTGCATGTCTATCGGCGCGCCCGCATCCGCTGCACATAACGGCTGTGGCTGTCTCAACCCAAGTTGATGCCGAGTGGAGTGAGCACTGCTGATACCATCAGCCAGGAGGAATCAGGGCAGGTAACTTGATCGCAGCGAGACTGAGGAATCGATGGGGCAGTGACTAGAATCACGTGACCGTCTTCGAGCCGAGGAGTGTCCTGCTCCCTGAACCATCGCTCTAAACGATTCCACAACCCATCAGGAACGGATGATCGACCATGGGTATTGCCCGGAATATTCACTACGGAAAGAGAGAGACCTCGGGAGCGATGCCATACAGAACAATTCAGATCGCAGCGGCAGGGCGAAGTCATCATCCTGTGGCGAACCGTTAATCGTAGGGGACTCCTGTGGAGGCAACCATATATCCGACGTTGGGTACGCACGGTAACGCAACCTTAGCCGGTATATATTGAGGTACAAGCCTTGGAGATCCAAGCTCAACTGTGGCGCTACTTAAATGA